>JAOSBM010156507.1:0-11805 GCA_027568955.1 Erythroxylum tenue | reverse complement strand
GGAAGTCAAGCATTCTCTTTTGTTTATGATTGTGTTACCTTGCTGTTAATGCATGAGATTATGTATGACTTTTCTGGCGGAGGTTAGTTTGGCATGTTGGAGTTAGATTTGTGCTGGAGAAGAATTGGTTGAAGAGTATGTGAAGTTGTTGTGAGTTGTTGAAATTTAGTGCAGGTGCTGTCAATTTCTGGGCTGATGTGTTTATAGGGTTAGTTTGTGTATGCTGTGCTTAAGGCAAACTCTGGTCTGTTATAGATTGAATGAGTTCAAGTGGTCTCCTTGAGAGTTGTAGAGGAGCTTTATAACTTTCCAACGATGTATAATGAGCTACTTTTGGATGTGGTAGTTGGAAGATATGAGTTGTGGTAGATCGGTATAAGTGCTGCCAAAATGGTCAATTTCGGACAGAAACCTTTGAGTCGAATTTTGACCATTATGGAGTTAGAAATTGTTCTTAAGATCTTCATGGAAGTTGTAGAGCTGTCTTTTACCTTTCTATAGACACCAAGTTTGTAAAATTTGGAGTTCGGAGTCAAAAGATATGAAGGTTAGAAGTTAGGAGGTCAGGAGAGTGCGAGCCTCGCTCGGCTGATTGCCCATTCGGCCAAGCGGGCGAGCGCCCGCTCGCCATTGCTCGGCCATTTCTCCAAGAGATTTGGCCGAGCGACCTCGCTTCCTTCTTTAGGCCATAACTCTTTCGTCCGACCTCCGATCGGTCCGATTTTCGAAGCGTTAGATTTCTAAGACATTTTTCTATCTTTTCATACCAGATTGATCTGTTTAATATTAAATTGAAAAAGATTGATTAGACCAAAGGAGAACGATCGATTGAAAAAGTCTGAACATGGTTCAGTATTTGGGTGATATCTTGAGCTGTAGAGACCCGAATGAGGTGATTCTTATTTTAAATTAAACTAGAGACTCGGGGCGTTAACTCATCTGAAGGAATAAGTTTTCAATTTGGGCCCTAAGATTTTCAACTTTTTGAAGTAAAGTCAGTGATAGTTTTCAGTCTCGCTTTATAGCAGAAATTGTTTCGGTCATAACTTCTTCATTGCTAAACCAAATTGAGCGTTTTTTGTGGCGTTAGAATCGTAGTTAAATGGGGAATAAGTGTTCAGAAGAAGCTGATCCAAAATTTAGATTGGAGGTTCCCCAAATTCTCTTTCTTTAAAATCGGTAAGTTATCGGTTTTGTGTCCTCCACGTTTTTATGCTTCCGAATGTTGGGCTTCGGAGACGGGGTGCAACAAGTTCAAATCATGTATGCATCAATCTTGGAAAATATATCATAAACACATAAGCACATCAAAATGGTTTGAGTGGGTCCAAAACAGAACGTACTACACATTTCTCCTAAGGGTCCTGTGTAGCCGTGAACAGACAATGTTTTCAATTGCATCTTACGTGTTGCATTATTGCTTCTTGAATGAGTTGTGAAATTGTTATATGTTTGCTGCATGAATTGTGTTGACGATTTTTGAAAAGACTTTGAAAAGGGATTATTCTTTTTAAAAGGATTCATGCTTATGAAATCATGTTTTCAGAAATGATTAATCCTTAAGTCAAATTAACCTATGTCATAAAATCTTATCAACATTAACACTTAAATGCAATCAACCCATGACATAAAAGCTTACCAATATTGACATAAATAATTAGTCCCCAAAAATTAATCCACCAATTCTCATAATTCATTTAAATCATGCTTAATTTAACAATAAAATTGCGGGGGCCAACAGCTGGTTTAAAGCTATACAGGCCATTCTGGAGCAGCCTCTGGAGTAGAGTCCTCCCTGTAGTTTTTTCCTTAAAAACACAACAAGAATCAGTAAACTCAACAACAATGTTATTATCCTTTGTCAATTGGGAAATGCTCAATAGATTTTTGGTGATGTTAGGGACATGCAGAATGTTATTTAACTTGATAGGAGAAATGGAGGAGGAAGAGAGACAAGAAGAGCCAATGTGGGTTATAGGAAGTTTAGAACCATTACCAACTGCTAGTTGTTCTTTCCCAGTGTAAAGTTGCTGAATGGTGAGATTGGAGAGGTCAGCTGTGACGTGGTTGGTGGCACCACTGTCAACATACCAGTTAGGATTAGAGGCAGCATCCAAAGAGGTGTGTGGAATGGACTGATGCGCAATGTAGGCTTGCTGATGTTGCTGATTAGGAGGAGTGGACTGCTGAGTAGTGTTGTAAGAGTGATTGCCCTGCCAATTGGTGTCAAAACGTTTGTAACATTTGAGAGCATGATGTCCTGGTTTGTTGCAAAGTTGACAGGAGATTTTATGAGATCTACCCGTCGTCCTCTAGTTCCCCTGCCACAATAGTGTCCTCTACCACCAATAGAAACATAATTGGAGGGCTGAGAATAAGTTGCCATGTTGGCAGTAGTATTCAGAATGGAGATTTGAGAATGAGCATGTTGTTGCTCAAGTCGAGTTTCGTGCATCATGAGGGTATAAAGAACATCCTGAAGAGAGGATAAAGCCATAGAATTTGTTAACATCGCTACTACTGGATCATACTCACTACCCATGCCACTGAGAGCACTGAGGATTAATTCTTGTTCAGAAACAGCATGTCCTGCCACCTTTAGAGAGTCACCAATAGACTTAACTTGTTGAATACACTCAGAAATGGTTTAGGCTCCTTTTTGGAGAGGGGATAGCCTTTGTTTAAGCTACAGGACCTTAACAAGGGAGGTCTGCGCATATAGGCGAAGTAAAATTTGCCAAAGCTCTTTGGAAGAGCTTGCATGATTCACTTGTCCAATTACGGACTCACCAATAGTAGTGAGCAACCAGCATAACAGTAATTGATCCACTCTCATCCAAGACTTGTGTGCAGGGTTAGGGATGAAAACAGGAGCAGAAGAGTCATGATTAGGAGAGGGAATCAAGGCTGGAGGACATTCATGGTCGGATGCCAGTTCAAAAAGTTGGTTTGATCAAGCTTTAATGGTAAGTTGAAATTGAGTGTTTTGGCTAGGGGTGAAAAATCAAGGGAGGTAGAAGAGCAAGAAGGTGTGATGTTGCTGGTTTCTGTTGTAGAAGAAGAGGAAGCCATAGCAGAGTGTAGACGATTAGTCAGTGTGCAGCTCTGATACCATGTAAACTTTGAGAATAATTTGTAAAAACTGACGTAAACTTTATTGTCAAGTTGTACAATCAATTTATACAAAAGAATCGATGAATGTTGTCCATTGATCTTAGGTTGTTATAATCTAATGGCTATAAATCCTAACTGATTCTGACATGTTATTATTGCACTAGATATTTTGCTATATGCTCATTTTCGGGTATGCTATACAGATGCATGTGGATAGGTTGGAATTCTCTAGAAGCATTTAGAGTGGGCTTGGGCTTCTGCTTTCTCTTTGGTGATTTGGACTTGGTTGAATATTTGTTTGTTGGGTCAGGTGAGGAACCGACCCACAGACTTCATCTCCATCAATGTTTACTTTACTACTGTTGTTTGCCAAGAAGAAACTTCCAAAGCTACTCAGATACCAAATGCTTATTTTAAAGGAACTTAATCCTACAAAAATAAAGGAAAAAAGAATTCAGCTGATTTATAAGAAATAGAAGATTGTTACTTTTTATTCGATGCACAATCAATACAAATTAGGATGCCAATTTATAGGCTATTGAATAACTAAAATGTGAAAAATTAAGATACCTACATTTATTCATGTTAACTAAAAACACTAAAAAAAATCTTCAATTAACTAGCTAACTAATCAATTAATTTTGAGAGTTTATTGTAATGTTTTCTTAAAACAGATTTTGAATCATATTTCTGCAACACATTTTGAATTATATCTCCAAAAAATTTTACGTCATCTTTCAACTTTCTGTTTGTCGTCAATCACTCACATCATGATCTGTCTAAAAGATATGATCGACTTTATAACTTGCGTGGTCAAAAAAGAAGGCAACGGTGATTGATCGTTTTCCACGTGGTTGTATCTGGGCTATCAAAAGCAACCACTTTCTTTTCAAGTTGGGTGTGTTCATGGTCTCTCCAAGGTCTAAGGGAAGGGTATGGTCCTGAGCAAAGAAGCCCACTTGGGGTTTTGCAAGCTTTGGTTAGGTTTTCTGAGGTTTCAAGTCAAAGAAAGTAAGTCTCGTGCTTTCCGAAAACTAGCCGACGCAATGACGTGTCTTTCTTTTTCTGGGTACTTTAGCTCACACGTTTCCATTGTAATATTCTAGAGTTACATTTGCATAACAAATCCACAAAAAATATTCTTAAGTAATACCACAAATTCAATTACCAACTAGAACAAGAGATTGAAAATGCCATTCCTGTTCGTAAATGGTCAATATTCTATTTCAGTATCATAAATTTTCACTTCTACATTTATTTTCCGTTGAAACGATCCCGTGAGCGAATTGCAATCAAAGATGGCGGGGGTTTCGAATTCGGGAATTAGAGAGATTTTAAAGATAAAGAGAGAGTGATGTTTGTAGTCCTCCAACACGTGATTGTTGACATAGAGCCAGCATTTTAGAGCAAATTGGTGGTGGGTGTTAGAACCAGATGAAGTGCCCGTCACCAAGCTCACTTAATCTGAGGAAGTGAACCGACGGCTGACGAAGAGAACAAAATCCAACTTTTGTCTTCACAAGAAATCTTTCGATCACTTTGGGGACTTCAAGGCCTCTTAAATTTTTTAACATGCCAATCTTTTTGCTTAAAAAAGGAACGCTACAACAGCCCTAGTTCCAAACTGCTTTGGTCGTTTCTCAAACAAAGGGTTCACAACCTTTTCAGGTTTCTTCTTTGTGCCCACATTAACCTTACCCACTGGTCTTTTCAATGCCATTACAGGAGGCCAAATCTCGGAGCAAGAGCTGGCGCCTCTCTTCCACTGATATAAATTAGTTTTGGTTCAACAATGATTAATGGAGTCCCGTTTCCCTTTCAATTCCCAAAACTCACCGTAGAGAGTTATGATAATTGGTGTATTCGTACCTTGCTTAGATCGCAAGGTGTATGAGATGTTGTTGAGAAAGGACTTGAACAACCTAAAAATCAAGACGATTTGATGCAAGTATAGAGGGATGCAAGTATGATTTGCTTCAATTGTGGAAGAAGCATGGGAAATTCTACATAATTCTTTCAAAGGGAGTGATAAAGTGCTCAAAGTACGTAGTCAAACCGTGAGAGTTGAGTTCGAGTCTCCCAAGGAAAAAAAAAGCTCAAAATCAATTTCTTCATATTTTTCTAGAGTTCAGTAAGTTGTTATCCAACTCAGAAGATATGGAGAAACTCCACAAGATTCTCGTGTTGTTGAAAAGATTTTGCAATCTTTGGATCCAGAATTTGAGTATGTTAATGTGGCAATTGAAGAATCAAAGGACTTAGATTCAATGTCTATTGATGAGTAAATGGGCTCATTGCAAGCTCGTGAAGAACGAATGATAGAGAAGGAACCTCAATCTGATCAAGTTCTTCTTTCGAAGTTATCTTTAAAGGCAATGACAAAAAGAAAGATTTTTCTCAAAGAGGAAGAGGAAGAGGCAGATTTTGTGGTCATATGGATGTGGGAATTATTAAGGTAGAGGAAAAGGAAAATTTAATAGAAACTCCAACAACTTTGAAGATTCAAATCAGAGATAGTCAATAAGAGGATGTGGCAGAGGAACTTGGCACCAAAAGGGTGGTAAAAAAGCTAATATGCAGTGTTATAATTGTGAAAAATATGGTCATTATGCCTTTGAATGTAAAAATGGAGCAGAAAAGGAAGACAAACCTTATTGCAAAAGGACAAAATGAAGAAGAATCAACCTTCTTATTAACGTATAATGAAGAAAAAGTTCAAGAAGCATAGTTTTTGGACAGCGGTGCAAGCACCACATGGCAGGTAAGAAAAACTTATTTGTTTCTTTGAATGAATCTTTTAAAAGAACTATTTCTTTTAGAGACGACATAAATGTGAATGTTGCAGGGATAGGGAATATTCTAATTTTGGCTAAAAATGGATCTCATCAATTAATTTCCCAAGTATATTATGTGTCTTCCCTCAAAGCAAACATTTTGAGTTTAGGCCAACTTTTGGAGAAAGGCTATGATAGTCGATTGAAGAATGGTGGATTAACGACTAAAGATTGTGAAGATAAGCTGATTGCTAAAGTTAAAATGTCAAAGAGCATAATTTTCTCTTAAACTTCAAACTGATAATGTGAAGTATTTGAAAGCTTGTGTGTCTGATTCTTCTTGGCTTTGGCATCAACGAATGGGACATTTGAACTTTGATAGTTTGAAACAATTGGTGAAAGAAAAGATGGTGCATGGCTTGCCTAGTATTTATCGTCCAAATCAGATTTGTGAAGGTTGTATTTATAGGAAGCATTTCAGAAATAGCTTTCCAAATGATTCATTTTCAAGATCATCAAAGTCACTCCAACTTGTACATATTGATAGATATGGCCCAATTAATCCTCTCTCTCCTGGTAAGAACTAGTTTTTCCTATTGTTTATTGATGATTTTAGTCAAAAAAACTTGGGTTTATTTTTTGAAGGAGAAATCTAAAGTTTTTGAGACCTTCAAAAAATTCAAAATGCTGGTGGAAAATGAAAGTAGCTATTTGATTAAAGCCTTGAGAACAGATAGAGGTGGTGAGTTTACTTCCAAAAAATTTGATGATTTCTATGAATCTCTTGGAATTAGAAGATTCTTGACAGTCCCAAGGTCACCACAATAAAATGGTATTGTGGAGAGGAAGAACATAATCATTCTTGACATGACTAGAATCATGTTAAAGAGTAAACATATGCCTAAAGAATTCTGGGTAGAAGCTGTATTTTCAGTTGTATATTTGAGCAATAGATGGTCTACAAAAAGCTTGCAGAAAATTAGTCCTCAAGAGGTATGAAGCGGTAAAAAACCAACTCTTTCTCATTTAAGAGTTTTTTGGTTGTGTTGAGTATACTCATGTCGTTGATGAAAAAAGAGTAAAGCTAGATGATAACAGTGTGAAGCTTGTGTTTATTGGCTATGATGCAAAGTCTAAGGGTTATATACTCTATAATCCTAGAAGTAAGAAGATTGTTGTTAGCCGAGACATCAAGTTTAATAAAGATGCTTGCTGGAACTAGGAAAATCAAGAGGAAGATTACAACTTTCGTCCAATGTTTTATGCTGATTTTATTCAAAATGAAAATGAATAGCTTATGTCTCCTAGAGTGTCTTCTCCAGCAGCAACTCATGTTGATTTGAGCCCTTCAAGCTCCTCCGAAAGGCCTCAGAAGATAAGAAGCCTTCAAGACATTTATTCAAACACTAATAAAATCACCGAATATGCTCTCTTTTGTTTGTTTGCAGGTACAGAACCATTAAACTTTGAAGATGTAGTAGAAGATCAAAAAAAGGGGAAAGGCCATGGATGAAGAAATAAATTCCATTCACAAAAATGATATATGGAGATTCAATTTTTTTTCTTCCAAAAGACAAGCATGTTATTGTGTCAAATGGATTTACAAAATCAAGAAAAATGAAAGATGATGTAACATTCCGTTACTCATGTTAGGGCTAAAATAGTATATATAAGAGAGTCTACTGAGAGATTAGAAATGCATTCATATTCATGCATAATCTGCCATACCCATACACGTGAATATAGATATACTTGCATATGAAAATGATTGTACATGCATTCATTGACATTCCGGGTATAATTGATTATTTTATGTGAAATGTGATTTTATTGAGAATTGCAGTTTATGTGTATTGAAAATTTTAATTAGAAGGTGTGTTTAGTGATTTTTGAATTTTTCGTAAATTTTAGGAATAATTCCCGAAATTGTTAGATATTATTGGACTAGGAAAATTCCAAGAGACAAGTAATTTGATGAATGGAAATATAAATGAGAGTTAAATGATATTGGAGAATTATTAAACATGACTTTGAAAATTTGGAGATGGTTTTAGGTTTTGTGAGAAGATGATATTGAAAATTTTGAAGATAATTGGAATGAAAAGATGAGAGTTATGGAACTAGTTCAATACGAACTAGTTAGTTGGGAAACTAGCCAAGGTCTTAAGAAGTGGACCAGTGTCCAAGTCTAAAGTTAAGTCTTCTTAACTTTGAAAGACCAAGTCACGTTTTTTTTCTTAGCTTTGAAAGACTAAGTATACATCACTTTTATCTTCATCTCCTTCCTCGTAGCTTTCTTCTTCAAAGTTTCTCCACTTACACAGATTTTTCCATCAAAACTTCACCAAAGAAAAACCTTCTTTTCATCCACCTTTTTCTACTCCCAACTTCATTTTTCTTCCTTTTCCCTCAAGAAAAATCGAAACTTGCCCAACCTCCATAATGATGTACGTAAGTTACATGAGGATTAGGACTTCTTGAGATCTTGACAAAGTTGGAGTTTTAACAAGTAAGTATTGTGTAAATCTTTATGAGCTGTTGATATATGAATTAAATTTGTTGAATTAGTTGTTAGTGCATATTCGACACTTTCATGTTGATGGTGAAAATATGAAGGAAATTTTGATTTCTTGATTTTTCGGTTTTGATGAGCAATATGTTATAAGAGGTTGTAGAAATGATTTTGGAGTTAAAAGATCATAGAAAACATGTATAACTAGGTGCAGAAACATTTTGAAGAAAACAGAAGTGAAGGCTCTATTTTCACTGTGTATATATGCATATACGTGAGTTTTGAGATTTGGAGTTAAGAGATAGGTGTATGATGATGTTTGGAGATGAAAAAGATTATTTAAAATGAAAGTTGGAGAAGAAAAATGGAGAATGTACAAAAAAAAATTGAAGTGTAGAAAAATGATGAGATGGAGGAAAACAAAATGCAGAAAATGTGAAGGTGATATGTGTGGATGGATTTTTCTATTTTTGATAATTTTTATTTAAGCTTGGATTTTGGATTTTTGTTTGTGAAATATTGGAGTTTAAATGGAATCGAAAATGAAAGTAGAATCAAATTAGAAATGTTAGATAGAGAAAAAGAAGATAAGAAGGATTGGATGAGAGAAAGATGTGTTAGGTGTGAGATGTTAGATGTTGAAAAACCTGGAAAAATGTAGCAATAATGCTTCTGTGAAAGTTCACCGCGACCAACTCTCCTTAGTTCACCGTGGCCAACTTGAAGGATTTCCTCTCTGGAAAAGTTCGCCGCGGCCAACTTGCAGGAATTCACGAGGAATTTTCCTCTGTGGAAAAGTTTGTTGCGGCTAACTTTCCCTACACAACTTAAACATGCTTCGGTATTTTGATCATATCTTGCTCTGTAGTTATCCAAATGAAATAATTTTTGATTTGGAGTAACTAGCGACATAGTGCTATAAATTTTCTGAAGAAATCTATTTTTAATTTAGTCTCTAAGAATTTCAATTTTTGGATGGAATTTGAGTACAGTACACTGTTCCAGTATAAGAACAATCTGAAAATATTTGGGGTATAACTTTCAGATTACTGAACCAAATTGAATGATCTTGGTGTTGTTAGAAACTTAAGAGATAGGAGAACAATTTTCTAGAGGAAAGTATTCCAAATTACTTCATTTGCATTGTCTAAATGATCAAGAACCGTAGACCCAAAAATCAGGTATTGGAAAAAAAATATGAAATGATTCATTGGGTTATAAAATTAGATTCAAAGTGTTTCTTTGAGGTATGAACCTTACGTACAAATCATACTTAACTGAGTTTTGATATTGGATTAGTTTTGTGACGAGAATAACAGAAAAATACTCGAGATTGTCATGAACATTCATTGTGCATATTTCATATACATAAACGTGCATCAAGGAGTATTTATGAAATTGTGCAAAAGTGTGATATGTGTATATTGATTGACATAGAGGAGTAATTGGAATGTCAACATCCAGACGTTGCTGAAACTTCAAGGCAATAGCTTCGGGAGCAATCTGTGAGTAACCTAGACGGTTTTGCTCAATTAATTGTTTGTTCTAGATGATGATATGAATATGATTTTGATTGTGCTGATTCCGGACAATAAAGCTCCAATGATTTTGATGTATGAATGAGATATTAAAGTGTTACTTGTATGTGAATGTGATGAACTAAAGGCTTCTTGATATGATTGATTGATTACGAGGGGGTACATTCCATACATGAATTTATGATCAGATAATGAGAGTTGTGACCTGAGTAGCCACCAAAAACGAGCTTAAAGCTCCAAATGTGATTAAGACCTAAAGGCTCCCTATATAAAATGAGCCCTATATCTCCAACGGATAAGGGATAGTATAAATGAGCCCAGTATCCACAATGGATACGGGACAGTTTTGGTACTCGGTTATAATAACGTAATAATTGGAAAAGAGTCACATGAGCATTTCATATTCCTTGTTATACATATGTTGACTGAATGAAATGTATGTTTGTCTTACATTTAAATGAGAATGTGATATATGATGATTATGAAAAATGTAAAGATGTGAATTATATATTATATGTGTGATGTGTTGCATGAATTGAGTAAACCATCGATGATGGTTACCTCATTAAGTTCGCAAAATCCACCAAAATTGCAACGTTGATTTTTCAGGATCGAGAGACGACTTTAGCTACTAAGAGACTCTACAAGAAGTTTAGTCTTGTACTTGTGGGAACAAGAAGAAATGGCTCAAAGGTCAGTCAACTAGGATTGGAAAGATTAGATAGATTTTTGTGAAATTTCCTCTTTCATGTAGCATATTTTGTATTAAGATGTGATGATGTACATGTATGAATGTTTGCAAGATACATTGTATAAACGTTCGGTTTTATGAAATGAAATTAGGCAATTTTGGTTTTAAAATATTATGACATTCATGATGATGTCTTATAAAAAAATGATGATGCCATGTTAAGTGAATGTTGTGATTGAACGTAGCGTGCCATTATCATAGGTTATGTACTGGAATGTCCGTAGGTCGTCCCTGTATGTACCCTAGGATAACGAGGCGCTATAGAAGACAAATGGAGAAGTTCAAAGCTCAATTGGTTATTAAGGGTTATAGCCAACAACGAGGCATTGATTATGATGAAGTCTTTGCTCCAGTTTCTTGTTTGGAAACAATCAGATTAATCATGACATTGATTGCACAAAACAAATGAAGAATTTATCAAATGGATTTCAAATCTGCATTTTTTGAATGGACATTTAGAAGAGGATGTTTATATTAAACAACCTCCTGGATATGTTTTCAAAGGTCATAAAGATAAAGTGTTGAAGTTGAATAAGGCCTTAAATGGTTTAAAGAAAGCACCAAGAGCTTGGTATAACCATAATGATAATTACTTTGCTCAAAAGGAGTTCATAAAATGCCCACATGAATATGGTCTTTATGTAAAGAAAAAGGAGAATGGTGATACGTTAATTGTTTGTTTGTATGTTGATGACTTAATTTTTATAGCAAACAATTCAGCCTTATTTGATGAATTTAAAAAGGAGATGACTGTAGAATTTGAGATGACTGATATAGAGCTTATGTCCTATTATCTTGTAATTAAAGTGAAGCAGTCTAATGAAAGCATTTTTGTATCATAAAAGAATTATGCAATGACATTTTGAAAGAATTCAATATGGAAAATTGTCAACCAGTTTCTACACCAATTGAATGTGGAGTAAAGCTACCAAGATTTGATGATGGTGAAAAGGTGGATTCTGTTGGACCCCAAACTTTCTTTGGAAATTAGAAACTATAAAATGATATTAAATTAGGAAATCGGTGTTGTTTAATGTGATATTTGGGTAATATTACAATGATATTTGGGGGTTAAAGCATGAAATGGGTTTTTGTGAATGTATGTATTGTGGGTAA
>JAOSBM010156480.1:0-11807 GCA_027568955.1 Erythroxylum tenue | reverse complement strand
GCGAAGAAAATTCTCTCCATTCAGCCGTATAGTAGTGATCTGAATGGAATGAGAATCTGAGGTAGTATTATGAGTAGCAGGTGTTTGACGAGTTGGGTTAGAAGATTCACCAACGTCAGACATAGTATCTATACACAATCTCCTAATATTTGTACACAATATAAGATCTGATACATGTTATCTGATCTGATATTATTGCCTTTTAGGAGTCAATAATATCTTAGGAAATATTCAGCTGAATATTTCCCAACAGGTATTGTACTCACTCATAGAAAGCATGCATTGGATATTCTAGAATAAATAGGGATGTCAGACTGTAGACCAATAGACTCTCCTATGGATCCTAATTCAAAGCTTTTACCAGATCAAGGGGAGCCACTTGCTGATCTTGGCCAATATCGAAGACTGGTAGAAAAACTTAATTATCTCACCATCACACAACTTGCTATTTCTTTCTCAGTTAGTGCTGTTAGTTAATTCCTACAAGCTCCATGTGATAGTCATTGCGATGCAGTTATTCGAATTTCGAGGTACATTAAGGGTGCACCAGGAAAAGGATTATTATATGAAAACCGAGGTCATTCACAAATTATTGGATACTCTAATGTTGATTGGCCAAGTTCTCCATCTAATAGGCATTCTACTTCGGGTTTTGGTGTTCTTATTGGGGGAAATCCTGTATCTTGGAAAAGTAAGAAACAAGATGTTGTTGCTAGGTCGAGTGCAGAAGCAGAATATCGTGCAATGGCTCTAGCAACTTGTGAGCTTATTTGGTTGAAGCAATTATTTCAATAATTAAAATTTGCAAAAGTATCACAGATGAAGTTATTGTGTGATAATCAAGCTACTCTCCATATTGCTTCTAACCTAGTATTTCATGAAAGAACCAAACACATAAAAATTGATTGCCACGTTATTCGAGAGAAAATTTTGTTTGGTTGCATCACTACTAGTCATGTCAGTTCAACCAATCAATTAGCAAATATCTTGACCAATCTCTCAAAGGTTCTTGTATTGAATTTATATGTAACAAGCTTGGTGCATATGATTTATATGCTCCAGCTTGAGGGGGAGTGATGAGTTGTATATAACTATATAGTGATAAAATAGGAAAGTATTTACTACTATTGATTGTATTTCCTATTCTAGGATTAGGCATCAACTACTTATATTTTCATCGACGTACATACGATACGAATAATAGATTTCTCTGAGTTTCACCAGCAGCAACAGAAATCTTGTTCTCAACCATTTTCAGTCGATTTTTCCCTTTAACTAAGCAAAAACTATTGCAACTATTACTCGAGCTACAATTAGATTTGATGAACTCATGCAGCCTTAGATCACCTTGCTTCCATTAACTATGGAAAGAAACCTTGTTCCCAACAAATTTTCACTTCGATCAAGAAAAAGTTACTAAATGTCACTATTTTAGAGCTACAATTATAATTGATGAACTCATCCAAACTAAGTGCAATAAAGGAATAGTGACATAAGGAAATGATTGAAAAGAAGGTCAAGATGCCTTACGGGGAGAAAATAACATCCTCCATCATTTTACTAGTAACATCAAAATGAACAGCTCAAGTCAACAAGTTAAATTACTAAAGGCAGTTCAATACAAGAAGCAAAGATATCTTTCCTCCCCTTCAAACACCCTTTTCCTCTTCCTCAAAAATAACTATTAACAATTTCATACAGAATTATGAGAACAATATGTCCATCTACTTGTTTTGTGCACTTTACTAGATTGGGGAGAATTTGTTTTGTGCTCTTTACTAGATTGCTAAGAAGCACGGACACGGCAAAATGGAGCCGTGTCCGTGTCGGACACGTGTTTGATATGGACACCCACGAAGAGTGCATATATATGCTCCATATTTTTTTAGAGGGGCTTATAAAGTACAAAATATGTATGAACTATCCAGATATTGAAAGTCTTGAAACACATCAATCAATATATATCATATTATGAATTCTAAATTTTTTTCTTAATTCTAAATTTTATAAGGTATATGTATATATATATATATATATATATATATATATATATGTATGCATATATATGCCATATATAAGGTATATGTATATATATGTCGTGATCGTGTCCACCAAATTTTAGAAGTTGGTGTGTCCCCGTGTCCGTGTCCGTGTCCGTGTCCGTGTCGTGTCGTGTCGTGTGTCCGTGTCCGTGTCCGTGCTTCTTAGCTAGATTGGGGAGAATGGACTATAATTGCTTCTAAAGTAGCATGTTCAGTGATATCTTTGACTGTATAAATTATCAAAACATTCTTACAAGGTCTACCTTTAAAATATTTTTACTTATGCACATAATAGGTACACCTTTGGTGAGTATCTTTTTTCACATCTTTAAGAAGAAAAAAACTAAGAGAATATACATATTTGAAAATTAAGAACAATCCTATAAATTTTACATTATTCAGTAATAAATTTACATTTACATAAATAGATTACAAACACAATAATAATAGATTTTCAAGTTAAAAAACCACTCTGAAATTCTGTTAACCACACACCCTTTTCAGCTTTCTTTTTCAACAATGGCAGTTTACGTTTCTTCTTGAAGAAGTTCCATCATTGTTACCTTCTACTAGATGCATCTTAAAGCCATTATTTCAACACTTGCATAAGAAAAGTTTAAATTCTTATATTAAAATATGTTAGATCCTTTCAAAATTCAAGCTGGATCTCTTAAGCAAAAAATTAGTGAGAAAAATTCCTAAGATGATATTGATTGCTTTTTGCATTTTTATGCAGCTTTATTGAATTAGTATATACAATTGTCTTCATTATCTGCTAGTCTGAGCATTGACATAAAAACTATATCCCAGTTGGCATCATAATATTTTTTTATATGGGCAAGTACTTGCATAGACTTATTTACCAAATAAGGAGGGTAAGAGGAATAAAAAGAAACCTAGAAGTAAAAGAAATAAGGAGAAGACAGATCAGATGAGCTAGGCTCATCCTTCTAAACAAAAAATTTTTTACAAACTGTAATCCTACTTTTAGAGGCTCAAAGTACTAAAAATCCCAATTTTGTTGTTAGTCAAGAACTTTCCTTGGACCACGCCTATGAGTAATATAGAATCCAAGATTTAACGGCGTTAAAATTTTCTGTTCAATGCTACAATGGTAAATAGCTTGCTTGCTAGTCCACCACGAAAAGCATGTAACTAGTAGAATACCCAATTCCATAGTGCAACTTGATATTGGAGTAGGCATTATTGAATCAATCTACCATAAGTCACCCTAAAACAAGTGAAGAGAACATTCCAATTTGCCAGTTTCATCAATTACTAACAACGACCAAAGTTGTAGTATCACTACATCACTGTCAGCATGATTCCACTAATTAAACCATCAATATATCTGCTATCCTAGCCATCAATCCATCCTTTCACTGTATCCTTCAAATTGGTTTAGAAAAGCACAACCAAGCAACCCGATGCGAAATTAGAAATCGTCAGACTGAAAAACGGTTCCTTCCATCCTTAATCATGAAACCCCAATAACAAAAGACCAGCAGGAAAAAAAATATCATACTTGATCACCCAAAAGAAACCCAACAAAATAACCAATACAGAAACACCCGCCGGACCACTTACACGCACAAACACAAACGAGACAGGTCACGCAAAACAATGAAAGTAAAAGAAACAGAATTCTGGTGATTAAAAAGGAAGTCTTACAAGACCGTGTCTTTCACCGGCTTGAAAAGAAAGCTTTTGGTGGTTCATGGCCTGTGTATAAAGCTGAGAGAGGGAATTAGCGGCGCTGCAGAACGACGCGTACATGGTCCGATCCACCTCGTCGAGGCTCGTAGCTATTGATTTCCTCTTCTTACCCATATTTGTATATATTGCCAACTAATCACTATCCTGTTTGATACAACAAATTTAATTAAAAACCTATACTATGTATCTCCTCCCTTTTCTGTGAAATAATTTATCATATCAGAGACCCCTCTCGCGATTGATTGATTGATTTCGATTTGCTGTTCTCTAATTGTTTGGACGAAAGTAACTGCGGAAAGTATAGAGAAAGATAATGAAAAGATGAGATATGGAGGTGGTGTTTTGGCTGTATATGCATTTGGGATTGTCTTTTTATATGGGAGAGATTGCAGGGGAGAGAGGCGGTGTTTTGTGTACGGGTAAAGTAAAGTCGAAAGACAACGTCTCGGGTTGGATTATAGATGGCGGGTGTTGTTCGTCTATCCATGGGTTTCAAAGATCCGGATTATTAGTCTTCAGTGGGAATGACAAAAGGGTCGGGTCTCGAACTTGGGACATCATTTTGCTTTCTTTAAAAAATATATTTGGTTTAGGCTCGGTTTCGCTCGCCTTGGGCTCGGTCAGGTCCAAGCTCAAGTTCAAGCACTGCTATTTCTGGCCTGGTTAAGACATGGGTCAAGCGAGCCCACTCAAGCCCAATTCGACCTATTGTTATGCTTAAATTTTTCAAGTACAAAACATTACGTAAAATCTTAGAAAAGCTTTTAAAATTTTAGAAATTATTAATAAAATCTTTCTATTTTTCAATTCTTAGAAAATTCTCTTCTCTTAAAATCTGCTGAAAATAACGATAAAATATATATTGGACCAATGAAATTTGACTTAAATTAATAATTTAAGATAATTAGAATAAATTATTAATTTGAATTAGGTTTAATTAATTCAGTTTAGTTTAAGAGTTGGTTAAATTTTTATGTAAATAATATTTGATTAATTCACGATTGATATTTATAATATGTGTGTTTGTAGTTATTTTTAACCAAAGTTTAAGAGAAATAGTTTTTCTAGAAAATTGAAAATTAAAATAATTTTTTCTAGAATTTTAAATATTAGAGAGTTTTTTCGCCGTTTACTAAACTACGTAAAAGGTTTGTATTTTTTACATCATTAGTTTTGACCGATGTATCTATATTTACCCTAAAAAAAAGTATATTTTAAATTTATGTATTTGAATTAAACTTAAATGATTTTAAATTAATTACTCTTAATTTGATTATATATCATAAATCTTAATTAAAATTACAACAATATCAACAACTATAGCCTAGTGAAAGTCTTACTAATCACATGTCTAAAAAGGTATAGAAGCACGCAGCCTTGTCTTTAACTAATAAAGAGACTATTTTCAATAGACGTATATAAAATAATACACACACACACACACACATATATATATTAAAATAATCAAGTAATAATAATTAAAATAAAATAATAATGAAATAGACATAAAAGATGACGATGATGATAATAATAATATAAAAATAAGTAATAAATATTAAATAATAATACAATTAATATAAAACAAGGTTAAGAATAAGACTAAAAGATAAACGAAGTAAATAAATACAAATATAAGAAGGAGATAAGTAAATAAATAAATCAAACAAATTATTATAAAAGATATTTAGGCCAAATAAGAAAATGTTTAGGTTAAATAACTAGGAGAGAAGTATTACATATTAAATGTTTTGGCTAAATATAAGAAATAAGACTTGAAGAAGAATGTTTAAAAGTCTTATGAGAAAGAAAATGACCTCTCTAAATAAGATCCTTTACCCTTATCCTATAATTTTCTAGCGAAGGTTATACCTGCGATAAGTTCCAGTAGAGTCATATTATTCTTAATCACCTCCTCTCAGTTCTTTTTAAGCCTTTCTTTTTTTTTTTTCCTTACAGTCTCTAAGTATAATCTTCTTATATCTTCTCACTAGAGCATCAGGGTGTCCCCCTTTTAACATGTCTAAATCACCTAAGCCTTACCTCCCTTAATTTTTCATTAATATTAACCACCCACTGTTTTAAAAATCGGACCGGACCGACCGATTCGACCGATGACCGGTCAGCTATCCGGTCCAATTCACTCTTAAAAATCGGTTCTCAATTGAACCAGTGAGAACCGGTCAAAACCGGTCTAGTTCGACTGGTCCGACCACTGGTCGATAAATTTTTTATTTTTATTTTTATATATTATTTAGTATATTTTTGTATTTTTAATATTATTAATATTATATATAATTAAATATAATTATTGCATAATTATGATGTTCAACCACCGGTCAAACCCGTGACCAGTAAGGCCTCCGGTTCGATGTCCGATCCGGGTTTCAAAACACTGTAATCACTTTTAATTTTTTTTTGGTGAATCAGTAAAATAATAACCACATTTAATTTGCCTCTTATCATTACATTTATGACCTTTATCTCTTTTAGGAAGGTTGCTCATTCAATGGAACATCTTGGTAACATGTTGTAATACTACACAAAATAATTAGACCTAAAACTATAGCTATTGATGAGTCTAGCTTGATCTCATAGAGAGTGAGCATATAACTTTTGAAATAAAAATAATCGGTGTTTAGGTTGGGGGAGTTTGTTTGATTTCAAATAAGAAAATAAAACAAAACAAAAGTAACAAAAAAATTAAAGAAAACATTCAAAAATGATGAAAGTGATGAATGCATTAGGGACCTGGATATCGGCTCAATCTCAGCCTACACATAGTTAAACATACTTCACTGAGTTGTTATTCTCATAATTCTCCTAGCAACTATTAATCGTAGGTTAACAATAAACACTGTTAACACCAATTTTCCCTTAGATCGTGTTTAATTACGAGAGCTCGTTAATTAAACCTAGCTATCGAACAACCTAAACAAGCTCTCTATATTTAATTGGACAGCTGTATTACGAGTTAGGAAAACAGATTAATCAACGCAACAACCACACAAACTCGGGTCACTTAACCTACGAGTTAGGAAAACAGATTAATCAACGCAACAACCACACAAACTCGGGTCACTTAACCTAGGCTATGTTATCCTTAATGATTAAAAACTATTAGTTGCTACAAATGAATCGTATTGTATTCGATTCTAGTAATGAGATCATACATAAAAACAATCAAATAGAGCATCAACCATCTTACACAACACCCAAACAATAAATATAGGATAACATAATTAATTACTAAGAGAGAAAGAACAACAAACAATGACAGAATGCTTAACCGGGTTATCCGGCATTGATATTACCTCCGAATCGGTGACGAGAAGCCTATCCCTCCATGGCCTCCATGGGTCTTCGAAATTACAAGCTTCTGGTGCCCCTCTTGTTTCCCAAATGATTTATACCCAATCTCCCCTTTTGTCGTAACTTTTATACTAAAAATTAGGATTTTAGGGCAGCTAGTCAAATGTCACGGGCGTGTATGTGGCTCACGGCTGTGCATTGCCTTCTCAAGGGCTCACGACAGTGAGCCTTTGTTGCACCCGCCCATGTATGTTGAGTCATGGGCGTGAATTGTCATAGTTGTGAGACACAATTTGATGCATGGCCGTGAGCTCTCCTTCATGGCTTAAACTCTTCAATTTTTTTTTTTGCAATTTTCTTGTCTTCTCTTTCTCTAACCCTTCTTCTTCTTGTTTCATGAAGACAAGTGAGCGGGAATTTCAAGAAAATGGCTCAAATATTATGTTTTTGACTCACTGTAGCTCTTTCGATTTCGAATTGTACCTAAAACTAAATATGAACTAAAGTGAATGTCTTAAGCATTTCTTATCATTAAACACTAAGTGTTATAGAATAAATGTATAATCAATTAAGCACATATTAATTTCCTCCACACTTAGCTTTTGATCGTCATCAGGTAAAACATCAAAATTAAAGTCACAAACGCAAAAACACTTACTCATTTTCCATATTCCCCAAAAATAGATAATCATAAGTAAAGAAGAACGACTTTCAAAATCATGACAAGAACTCAACATTCAATGTCTCTACTCATGATCAATCAACATTCACCACCTTTATAAACTAAGCAATTTAGAGATAGACTTGACAAAATGTGTTTAAATATGATAAATTCTCGAGCACACACAAACACCATTCATAATTATGACATTCCATAACTTTGCATATTATTTCATTTCTCCACCACTAGGATTCACATGCATAACCATTAATAAAGGATTTTAGGGATTTAATGTGGGCAAGGGTAAGATGAGATGTATTTGGGTAATGTAGAATAAAAACCATCAAAGTTAGTGAAGCAAAAGTAACACTTAATATAACATCAAACGCAAAAACCAACATTCACTTACAATTATGTACATCAAATATGATGAATGCAAAAACTATATTTCCTAGCTCAAATTCAAGCTCTCACATCACAAACCACATGAAGTATATATCACTTACAAAAGTTGATCATATATAATACTTTGTAACCACAGGGAGTGACCCTTGGAAGCAACATCTACCTCATATGCATTATGATAGTGGTGGATTGCATAATGTTTTAGTGGGTAGTTTAATATGTGTTTAGTTGTTAAATTAAATAATTAGTGCATGTTTAGGGTAGGATTGTGTTGTTTAGTTAGACATTTATGTTATGTGTTTTATGGGTTATTGTATGCCATTGAGCTAAAATTTTGCATATTTGAGGTGTCTTGACGTGTTTATTAGTGTTTTAGATCAATTATGGAAGAACGGAGGAGAATCGAAGAAAGCTTGAAGCAAAACCCAGGGTCACGATCGTGGCCACTATGCCACGATCGTGACAGAAGCAAGATGATGCCATGATCGTGGCCTATGTGACAGACAACACGCATCGACTTACCAAACTTCATTTTTGGGGACATTTCAGACTTTTTGAGCTTGGGAAATCCCTAGAGTTTTCCCTAATTGGAAAACATTATAAAAGGAGAAGAAAAGAACCCTAAAAGGGAGTTTACATTCTACCACTTTGGGAAAAAGCTTCAAGAGGAGAGAAGAAGAAGAGAGAGGAGAGGAAGAAGAGGAGAGGGCTTCCGACACTGCTACCTTCCTAAGTCATCCTAGTCCCATCCAAGTAACATTCTGTTTGTCTTTGTCATTTTCTTCATTGAATGTGTAAGATGAATATGATTATATTTATGGGTTATGGATTGATGATGATGTTTTAACTTGTCTTTAGGGATTTAAACTTGATTCAATGTTAATATAGTCTTTTTTGTGTTATTTCGATTGGGTGTTGTTATTAAATACTGTAACTTCATGCTTCAGTAATAAATCGAGAGAGTGAATCGAATGCGAAATGATTAGGTTGTTTAACGAGAGTTAAATAATCTAATTGATCACGTAATTAATCAAATCGACAATTGTACGGAGAGAGATCCCGTGTGAGACTCGATAATTTCTTAGAAAGCTTAAGAACTGATTAGGTTGTGAGTTGACAGTTAATTGAGAGATTACAAATTTGGTAACTTGACTTAATTAGGTTTATTAATTAGGTTTAGTGATTATAACTCGAGAGAGAGTAATCCACCCTACGATAGTCTAGAATCGATACCACATTAACACAAAAGTGATTAGGTTAGCATTAATGATAGGATAAGTCCCTCTCTCATAATTTGGTAAATTTTCTTGTATGATTTACCATCGTGAATTTGGTGTTGCTCAATATTCAATTTCTTACGTTAATTTCACAAATTAATTTTTTCATTCACCTTCTTGTGTTTACTCTTCTGCTCAATTTTTATTTTCATTTTACTAATTTTTTAACCTTTATCTAACTTAAGATTAGATTAATTCACATCTCTTCGTGGGATCGACACCTTTGATACTACAAGTTATGGTCCATATATTTGCAGATCTTGGGGGTTTACATTAGATAAAACTTGTTCAACAAATTTTTGGCGCCATTGCTGGGGAGTAGTAGTGTTGGATCCCGTTTCAAGAATCCAACTCTTGCTAATATCATCATACTTAACTTGAGCGTAATATCATATAGGGTGCTTTCCATGAACCCTTATAAGGCATCATCCACACAAGGGTGGCGTGCCCATGACAATCAAACATCAAAATCAACTTATTACTTCAACTCAACCACATTACGAATATCATAAGACTCTCAAAGCTTTACTTCATCATACTCTTTAATACATTACTTACAACTAATTTTCACCATTCACATTTCAATACCCTCAAACAAAGAGAATTACAAAACTATAATGGCCTTTCAAGCCACAATACAACATAATCCGAAATCTCAAATTACAAAAGTTACAAGAACTACAAAATAACAAATGAAGCAATTCCTTTAGGCTTTTGATCACTTGATCTCCTAGTTATAACCTGAGGATGGGACATGAAGGGGGTGAGCTTGAAAGCTCGTGGGTAACAGTTTACAACAAAAGAATAAGCAAAAACCTTGAAAACATTTTACTTGTCTTAGAAAACTTTCTTTGAGTTCATAATCACATGTTTCTTAGGCTTTCAGCCAAAACAAGAATGCATCAAAATTGATCAAACATATCATGAGCACATAAGCATATCAAAATAGTTCGGGTAGTCCGTAACAGAACGTACTAATACATTTCTCATAAGGGTCCTGCGTAGCTGTGAACAAAATGTACTATCGCAATCTCATATAATGGTCTTGCATAGCTGTGAACTTAAGGGAGTCCGCGAAGGAGCTCCATGCCACTAGTGGTCAGGCGGGAGAAGCCTTTAGCAAGTGCACTTGATTGACAAAATAGCCTACCACAAACCCACATAACACATATTTCTTAACTTGTCAACTTGTTGCCCAAAGAGGCACTGTTTCTTGAAAACTTGCAATTTTATATACTTGGTGTATATCTTGAAAACCATTCTTAAAAACAATGCTTTTAGAAACATGCATCTTTTTCAAAAATATCACTCAAATCATGTAATAACATATAGCAGATTTCACAAATCATTCATGAACAATAATGCAGCACTTATGATGCAAATGAAATCAGAAAACTTCTTTGATTTAAAGAAAACAGTAGTAGCTTATTTACTCTATTATAAACATGTACCCACCTTGATTTCCTTGCTTAAAGACTTGACTTGCTCAAAATGCTTCTTCTCTTGTTCCTCTTGTCTCTCTTGATCCCTTTATACAATAACCAAAATCCCACTCAATAGGGTTTTCAATTGAAAATCTCTCAAAGAACAATCACTAAAATTGGTTCTAAAATACTTAAACCCAAACATTTTCTAACTCCATGAACTAAAATCCTTTCAAAAATCCAAAAGAGTCAAAATGATCTTACCTTCATTCTTCACCAAATGAAGGCATCTTTAGCTCAAAGGGAAGCTCTTCTCTTCCTCTACTTGTTTCCTTTCTTGAACAGCTTCAAAATCTCTCTTGAGGGCTAAGGAAAATAAAACCCTAGCTTGTTTTCTCTTCTTTCTCTCTTTCATTCTTTTTCATGTCTCTCTCTCTTATCTCTTTTCTCAGTCACGCATTTTGCTTCTCCTGAATCTTCTCGTTCACATTTTCTCCTTTATTTAAGCAAGACAATACTTCTTCTTCCAATTATGCCCTTAATGAGTCCAAAAAGTCCATTTTATCCTTCCTTATAGACTTATGTTCTTTTAAACTTAAGTATCTTGTCAAAAATACCCTTGAACATTCTAACATAACACTTTCTTCTAGAAAATGTCCCCTATTGTCTTAAGTTTCTAATTCCACCGAAATCATACAATTTGGTTCAATGATTCAAAAGATATACTTCAAACATTTTTGGACTGCTCTTGTCCAAAACAGTATACTATGCATAACTTCCATCCAAAACTTGAAAGTCTTAGGAACTTAATTACAATTCACTTCCTTCAGATACTTTGTAGCTCTATGTCTCTAGTTTACCAAAAATTAGAAATCATGTCATTTTGATTTCTACAAATCACGATATCATCAAAATACTGAAGTATGTTCAGTAGAATAACACCAGTTCATAATACTTAAGAGCACACTCACTG
>JAOSBM010156465.1:0-11809 GCA_027568955.1 Erythroxylum tenue | reverse complement strand
GCCACATAGAATAATCAACATGCTTAGACACTGACAAAGAAGTAACACAAGATTGATTAACAAGAGAAAAATGTACTGAAGGTGAGACAGGCTTAAAAGGCTGTTGAAGAAAGTATAATCCATCATGTTCTCTACCAATCCCCAGCATCTCTCCACTGCAAAGGTCCTGAATAATACAGAATTGAGGATAGAAGGATACAGAACAATTAAGATCTCTGGTAAGTTGAGAAACAGAAATGAGATTAAAATTGAAAGATGGAACATAAAGGACATTAGTGAGTTTATGATGAGGAGATAAAAAATGGTTACCGATATGTGTAATCAAGGCTGATTTACCAGTAGGCAATTTAACATAAGAATTAGAAGCACATGCAACAGGAGAATCTAAGGAATTGAAAGCAAAAGTCATATGGTTAGAAGCCCCAGTGTCAAGAATCCAATGAGCCGAATTCGAAACAGGGGTTGTACCTGCCATATGTGCTGTAGCAGTAACAGAGGAATCCTTGCGCAATAGATTAAGAAGCTGCTGATACTGATCAGGGGTGAACATTGGTGCCTGCGGAGGAGCAACATCATTACAGGGCTCAGAAGAATCATCAGAGGCAATGATATTGTTTGCAACTGGGCGGTTCTTTTTGGTGAATTTGAAATCAGAGGGAAAGCCAATGAGTCTGTAACAGTTCTCCTTCTTGTGGCCTTGAGGTGACAGTGATCGCAGGTTCCAGAGAAACGTTTCTTGGATGTAGAAGATTGATGAGTGAGCAAGGCAGTTGAATCAGGAAGCACAGAGGGAAGCACCGAAGGAGAGGCAAGTTCACGCTGATTCTCATCACGAGTAACCATTGAATAAGCCTTGTTAACCGAGGGGAGAAGATGCATCAAGAGAATCTGACTGCGAACACTAGCACAGGTCTCATTGAGACCCATTAGAAATTGAAAAAGGCGTTGTTGATCGTGTTGAGCATGCTTTTGAGGAAGATCACAAGCACAAGTGGACAGAGGAACGAGAACATCATATTCATCCCAGAGTAATTGAAGCTTAGTGAAATAGGAAGCAACAGAGGATGTACCTTGAGTATGAGTTGAGATCGCACGATGAAGGTAATATACCCGAGATCCATCCACTTTATCATACCTCTCTTGAAGATCCTGCCAGACGAGTGCGGCATTTGAAGCGAAGACAATCCCAGCAGAGAGCTCCTTTGAAACAGTGTTAAGGATCCAGGAGAAAACAAGGGCGTTACATCGATCCCATTGAGAGTGGAGATCAGAAGGAACGGTGGCCTTGGAACAGGTGCCGTCGATGAACCCGAGCTTGTTCTTAGCAAGAAGAGCAATCCGCATAGAACGACTCCAAATACAGTAGTTGTCAGTGTCGGAAAGCTGGTGAGAGACAAGAAGCATGCCCGGTGTATCGGAGGGTTGAAGATAGAGAGGGTGATTGAAATCGATAGTGAGGGAGGAAGATGAATCCTCGATAATAGCCATAATTTGGATTTAGGGATTGGGGAAAAAGTCGAGTTAGGGATTGGTATAGTGGGAATCGGGTATAAACGAATAAAAGGAAGAAATGAAATAAAGGTAAGAAAAGAATGAAAGAAATTGGAGAAATCACCGGATAAAGAGCCGAAGAAGTCACCAATTCCTCATCTCTGATACCATGTTGAAGTAAAGGTGAACAGAGAAAGGAATGGAAAAAATCATATTCATTTCACTTGACTGTACAATTACATCAAGGCAGAACTATATACACAAAACTGTAACTAATCTCCTAACTAATTACAAAGAGCCTAATTAATTATGTACAGCCTGTTATGTAAGAGCCCAAATATGATTACAACATTTTAATCATTCTCAACAGTTGCCCACTAGTTCTGGCCTTTTGAACTATTTACAAGCAGTACGGTGATTGTTGGGGTTTGTAACAGGCGTCTTGAATTGATGCAGTCATCTCATCAGCTTTGGGTATTCGTTGACACTAGTGGCCTAGAATTGTTGTGTTTGTTTTTGTGCTTCTGGAATGGCGACTGTTGCTTGGCAACTCTTGATGCGCTTCTGGAATGGTGACTACGTGTTGGTTGTTATAGATCTGGAGCTATTGGGGAATTCAAGCAAGATGGCCAGGCACAGTGGCTTGCAGGCACAGATCAGGCGACATGGTCATGCAGGCTAGACGGTCATATAAGTGAGATAGTCTGCCAAGTGGCAGCGACGGTGCTACTTGGCTGCAGGCGATGACTGATGAGTGGCGCGCGACAGCAGCTTTAATGGCAGCTAGGTTTTCTTTTGAGGACCAAGGTTTCCTAAAGAAGACGGGCAATGCATTGTCGAGCTGAATGGAGCTCAAGTTCACTGTGATAAAGCTGGAACTATGTACTTGTGGATGGCAATCTGTCCAGAGAAGGCGGGCCGACTCACGGTAGTTACATGTCTGGACAGCAATAACTACTTTTTTATATATATATACACGAGGAAACTTTATTGGCGGTCAAGCGGGCACATTTTTTTAAGGGTTCAATTGATGCATTATCTTACAGGTAAGTTAAGGGGGCGTACTTTATTATTGAGGGTAAAATTAATTCTCCATCTTATAGGTAAAATCTCGATTGTCCCAGGCTCTTACAAAAAAGGCTAGCATGGAATCGAACTTGGGACCTAACCGAAACCAACCTCCGCTCTCAACTATCAAGTCACACCTCTTGAGGGCAGCAATAACTACATGCTTGCATTTGATGGGTAGAGTTTGTATCTCATGTCTAGTATTACTCTGTCCTATTCTGTCCATTTGAATCTTAAAGATTCATTTATGCGAGATCCATATAAATAAATACGAGACCCATATAAATAAATAACTGAGATTTAAAGTACAGAATAGCAGAAGATCTTTACTCTTTACTCTTAAGGGCATCTTATATCCGTGTATTAATCCTTCGTCATAATTTAATGAAATCATAATTTTCAAAAAATAAAAAACGTTTTCTAAGGAAGCAGCCGAATGATTGAACACGTGGACAGGTGATTATAGGGTTAGTAATAGAGTATCCCAAAAGTTAAATTAGTACAGACATAATTTAAACTTATAAAAGGTTAATTTTTTAGTTTTTAGATTAAAGTAATCTTAAGATTGAATAAATTTATTTTAAACATAAAATAATTTATTTTTATGTTAACCCAATTTCTAAATATAGTTTAAAAGATTTCTAAATTTTAAAATTAAATAAGTTATTTTAATTTAATTAAGAATAATAATTACATTCATTCTTAATATAAATTTTAGAAAATTATTTTCTAAAACTAAAATTAATTATATCTCTATTAAATTAAAATTAATTAAATATAATCTTTATAATTAAGAAAATTATTTTCTTATTTAACTAAAATACGTTTCTTAATTAAAGTTATTTTAATTTGATTAAGATATATTAAGTTTATTATTTGTTTAGAAGGTTATTGTTCTATTTCACATAAAAAAATTTTTATTAGTTTAAATAATAAGTTTCTTGATTATTAGAAAGAGATATTTTCTTAATTAAAATTTAAAAATATTTCCATTTGTTAATTAAGAAAATGAGTTTTCTTTAATATTTTGAAAAAATAGTTTCCTAATTCATTAAAAATGATTTATAATTAATTAAGAAACTAATCTGTAAATAAATAATGTAAACAACTTCTGTAATGAATTTAAAATGTTATATTTACTTTTGAAAATGGTTTCCGTTAATATTAATAATTAAGGAAATGTTATTTCTAATTAGATTTCTAATTATTTTAGAATATCATACTTATTAAATTCTTAAAAAAGATTTTTCTACTTTATAATAAGTTACAAGCATAATTTGTTAAAATTCTTTACAATTAAATTTTATCAAATAAGTCAAAATAATTGGAAATGGTTTATAATATGAATTCAAAAATTGTTTTCAAATCTAATTGAATTTCTATTTGAAATAGATATTTAATTTATTAAGGAATCAATGACTTTAATCTGATTAATTATTAGAAATATTATTTTAGATTATGAAGATCAATAACTAGAATTTAACAAGGCTTGATATTTTATACATATAATTTGATTATGTTTGCAGGAATTGTATGTTTTAATTTTATATGTTTCATATATTATATAAGCATATTGAATTGCAAATGTAAATATGTGACATTTTACGTGTAATTTGTGTTTTGAAGAGACCAGTTAAAATTAAATCTATCTCAAAATAGTAAGTACATATTTAGAACATAATTATTGCCTTCCATTGTTATAAGAATAAATTAGAGTTCTATTTATTATTAGGTTTGTTTAGTAAGTTCAAGGATGCTTTTAACTAAAATATGTTTAACCTTATAACAACAAATCTTATTTAACTAAATTTATATAATTTGGGAGAGTAAACTCATGATCATATTTATGAATTTAAAGGCAGGCTAGAAATAATATATAAGACATATTTTATCACGAATTATTACCTAATATATCTCAGAGTCATATGAGATTTGATTGACTGATTTGATATCTACCTAATTTAAGTTTAGCTAGTTTCTTGAGCAAACTCAAGATCAATTAAATTTGAATAAGATCCTAACCTACTAAAGAGATTAGAGTAATTTTTTCAAAATAGTAATGAGACTATTAGTTTGAACAAAATATTAGGAGTAACCAAATATATGATTAAAGTCCTAATCTTATTTGGTTACTATGACATATAACCTATTACTTTCTTTTTTATATTTATATTTTCTCTTGGGTAGAAATCTCCTTTGTTTAGTATAGTTGATACTAAGTGTTAATGAACCAAATTTCTTGGACATACGTTAGGTTAAGAAGAGTTCTCAAAGTTAGAAAAGAAAGTTATATGTCCATTATACAATATTGTTATTAATCCTTGATGAGGATTTGGTGACAAAGTTTTAGAAATATATCGATATCATATATATAGCAAAATATGGTGATATTTTAAGTTGACTAATATCTCATAAAATTTAATGGCAATATGTAAGACAAATTTCAACACCGTGATAACATAATGCAAATAGTTACATGAAGTAGTGTAGAAAGGTATAGTACCTTTATGGAATTATTTAACTTAATTTAGCCTAATAAAAGCATAAATATGGACTACAATTAAAGGGATTGGCATACGTGTGATAATAGTTATCATTAGAATAAGATATTTGCATTAATTTTCTTGCCAATATAAGATATGATAAAGTTCATATATATATTTGATTTATGATTTTGGGTATTTGATACTGAATCCATATTCGACATTGTTATTCAAAGAATGATAAAAAAAATATATCGTTAAGTAAAAGTATTTGATCCAATTTTATCCAAATAGTTCATATGTATTAGTTTAAGGAAGACTTATGTTTAATATAAATGGAAAAGAATAAAAAGATAATCATGGTTGTCATTTTATTCCATAATGGTTAAATTGACATAATGAGAATCATAAATTTTATATATATGTAGAAAATGTATGAAACTAGTAAAAGTTGATAATTTGAAGGATAATCAAATCAACCATTGGTAAAAGGATAATGATGGTAACGAATTGTTATATATTATACACATGATGTAAGAGATGTAATAATAATTCATAAAAGAATGAATACTTGTATTTCATTAAATTTAATTACAACTTTATATAATATAGTCATATGCATTAAACAAAATAATGATTTAAAATTTTCAAAGTGCTTAAATATAAGTAAAAATCAAGTAATGTGAATACTGGAGATTGTAAGACTTTAAAAGAGTTGAAGTTAATGATTTTGGATATCATCTTAAAAAACCCCATTGTATAAAATATTCGTTTCAATGTATACTTATAAGAGAATGGTTCTTAAGATAAGTTGTGGGAGTAAGATGAAGTTTAAAAAGTTCAAATCTCATGAAATTACATCCAAATGGAACTAATGCCTTTATTAATACATATGATGTATGGTTGAAAGTTACGAAGTATTGACATATTCACTTTTATGATGAATTTAAAGAATTAGTTTTGGAGATGATTGTAGATTTATCATGTCTACTAAAAGGTTAGTGGGAGTATAATTATTTTTAGTGGGGATACATAATGATATACTTCTCATAGAGAATAATAATTCACATTTTTATATTGTTGAAATTACGATAGTCTAAGAACAACCCTTATTAGAAATGAAAAGGTAATAGCTTAACTTTTGGAATTAGGTCTATAGAGATAGATATAAAAGTTGTTTACTTATTATAGTCCAAGTACTGACCCATACCCCATCTAGTTTAGAAACCCTAGAATCGGTTGGGTTCTCTCAGTCATCTTTTTCCTCCAACTATTCTCAACACAAAACCCATTTCTTTGATAAAGCAAGAATAAAAGATGGTTAACTTACCTTAACAAACTTGATTTCACTTCTTTTCTTTTCCACCAAAACCTCTCTTCTTCTCTCCTATTTTCGTTTTTCACTCCTTGGTTCTCATGAAACTCTCCTCTCTTCTCCTAATTCAAGCCCTTTTTATTTGGTCTTTCTTCCTATTTTGCCCCTCATTAAACTTGGCTTTCCATATTTACCCCTCCTTTCATTTAACACAAACCTACTAACCTTGACATAATTATAACTCCAAAAATTCAAGACTATTTCAAATCATGCTTAACTTAAAGAAAAATTTTCAGGGTCCAACAACTCTTCCCCCCTTAAAGAATTTCGTCCTCGAAATTCTTACCTGAGACATTGAAGAGGTGTAAATACTTCTCCCTCATGACCTCCAAGGGTTCCCACGTGGCTTCTTCCTTCGAATGGTTCTTCCATAAGACTTTAACCAGCTTCACAGTGTTGTTCCTCAAAACCTTTTCCTTTGAATCTAAAATCTCCGTTGGTTGTTCTTCATAAGTCAAATCCTCTCTCAACTGAACTTCTGAAGGTTGAACTATATGTGAAGGATCAGACCGGTATTTCCGTAACATTGATACATGGAAACATTATGGATCTTAGACTATTCTGGTGGCAAAGCTAACTTATAGGCCAAAGGTCCTATCTTCTCAATGATCTCATAAGGGCCTATATATCTCGAACTAAGCTTGCCTTTCTTACCAACCCTCAAAACCCCTTTCCATGGAGAAGCTCTAAGAGACACTTTATCTCCAACTTCAAATTCCATCTCTTTTCTATGTGCATCCACGTAACTCTTCATTTTGTCTTGAGCTGCTTTAAGTCTCCGTTTCACCAACTTAATCTTATCAACTGTAAATTGCACCAACTCAAGTCCTACAAGTCTCCTTTCACCATCCTCATCCCATCAAATAGGAGTTCTGCACCTCCTACCATATAGAGCTTCATAAGGTGCCATTTGAATTTCCGAGTGATAGGAATTATTATAAGCAAATTCTATTAAAGGCAGATGATCATCCCATAAGCCTTTGAAATCCATAACACAAGCTCTTGACATTGCCTCCAAAGTCCAGATTGTTCTCTCCGATTGTCCATCAGTCTGTGCATGGAAAACTGTACTAAAGTGCAACTTAGTTCCCAAAGCCTCCTGTAAACTTTCCCAAAATCTGGAGGTGAACCTGGGATCTCTATCCGAGACTATCGAACTTGGAATCCTATGAAGTCTAATTATCTCATCTATATATTTCTTAGCCAAAACATTCAAAGAATTTGTCTGCTGACTTGGAAAGAAATGTGCGGACTTGGTCAGCCTATCAAAAATCACCCATATTGCATCATGCTTCTTGCTAGTCCTCGATAATCCCATTAAGAAATCCATTGTAATCTTCTCTCATTTCCATTCTGAAATCAACAAAGGTTTAAGTTTGCCTGAAGGTACCTGGTGTTCAGCCTTGACTTGTTGACACACTAAGCATCTTTTAGCATATTCTGCAACTTCTTTCTTCATTCCTTTCCACCAGAAATGCTCCTTCAAATCTCTATACATTCTCGTACTTCCTGGGTGCATTGCATAAGGCGCATTATGTGCCTCGTCAAGAATCTCGTCTTTCAACTCTATTATATCTGGAATACATAATCTGTTTCCTACCACCATCAATCCATCTTCCCTTACTTTCATTTCGGAAGGTTTACCATTCTTAATATCTTCTCTAAGCCTACTCAAATACTTATCTTGCTCCTGTAACTCCTTGATCTTATCATTCAATACTAGCCTTACTCTAAAATTTGCTAATACACAACTAAATTCGGCTTGTCTCAATGTCACCCGGAGTTTGGCTAATTCCTTCAACAAAGGAAGATACACCGTCTCCATATGTGCCATAGTCAATTTCCTACTCAGTGCATCCGTTACTACATTAGTTTTCCTCAGATGGTAGTCTATCATCAAATCATAATCTTTTAGTAGCTCTAACCATCTTCTCTGTCTCAAATTCAATTCTTTCTAGCTCATCAAGTACTTAAGACTCTTATGGTCTGTAAACACCCTAGTAGTGACTCCATACAAGTAATGTCTCCAAATCTTCAATACAAAAATTATGGCAGCCAAATCCAAGTCATGTGTAGGATAGTTCATCTCATAAGGCTTTAATTGCTTAGAAGTATAGGCAATCACTTTATCTCCTTGCATCAACACAAACCCTAATCCCTTCCTTGATGCATCACTATACACTATGTATCCATCATTACCCGAAGGCAAAGTCAAAATCGGTGCACTCATCAATCTGTACTTAAGCTCCTCATAGCTCTTTTGATATTCCTCTGTCCATACAAATTTCTGATTCTTTCTTGTCAATTTGGAAAGTGGAGCTGCTATCATAGAAAAGCCCTCCATAAACCTTCTGTAATATCCAACCAATCTAAGAAACTCCTCACTTCATCTACATTCTTAGGTGCTTCCTATTTCATAACCGTCTTTATTTTTCTCAGATCCACATGCACTCATTTTTACGAAATTACATGTCCAAGGAACACCACTTCCATTAGTCAAAATTCACATTTATAAAATTTGGCATATAACTATTCCTTCCTCAAAGTCTTCAAAGTAAGCCTCAAATGTTCCTCATGCTCCTTGTCACTCTTAGAATAGACCAATATGTCATCAATAAAGACTATGACAAACTGGTCTAAGAAAGGCTTAAAGACTCTATTCATGAAATCCATGAAAGCTGCAGGTCCATTTGTCAATCCAAAAGGCATGACCAAGAACTCAAAGTGGCCATACCGTGTTTTAAAAGCAGTCTTTGATACATCTGGCTCCCTTATCCTCAACTGATGGTAACTTGATCTCAAATCTATCTTCGAAAAGATCCTTGCTCCTTGTAGCTGATCAAACAAGTCATCTATGCGTGGAATCGAATATCTGTTCTTAATGGTGACATGGTTTAGCTTCCTATAATCCACACATATCCTCAATGATCCATTTTTCTTCTTCATGAAAAGGACCGAAGCTCCCCAAGGTGAAGAGATCGGCCTAATATAACCTTTCTCCAACAAATCTTCCAATTGCTCCTTAAGCTCCTTTAATTCTGTCGGAGCCATCTTATAAGGTGGAACCGAAATTGGCATTGTGTCTGGAAGAAGCTCAATGGGAAATTCAACTTCCCTAGGTGGCGGTAGTCTAGGTAACTCCTCGGGAAAGACATCCGGGAATTCCATGACCACTGGTATATCTTCTAACTTCCCTCTATCTGCCCTTGTGTCTACCATATAGGTCAAAAATACCTCACATCCTTTCCTTATCATCTTCTCTGCTGTCAGAATCAAAATAACTCTAAGCGGGCTTGCTTTTCTGTCTCCCACAAACATCACCTTTCTTCCATTATTCAACTTGAACTCCACTGTTTTCTGTTTACAATCCAGATGGGCATTGTACTTTTCTAATGTATCCATACCTAAAATGACATCTAAGCCTCCCATTTTCAACGGCATTAAGTCCACCACCAAATGTTCCCCACCAATACATATCTCACACTCTCTATACACTTAACTAATAATAATATACTGGCCAATTGGAGTACTCATCATCAAGAGAGTATCCAATGGGCTCAAATCCTTACCATACACAGTTCTACTTGAGGACACAAATGAATGGGTAGAACCCAGATCAATCAAAACAACAATATCCTCGTCAAATAGTTTAACCAAACCAGTCATAACTTCTGGAGCGGTCTTTGCGTCCTCCGTGCCATTGTAAACACTCTAGCTGGTGCTTGCCCCTTGGTCTTCCTGGAGAATTCACCCTCCTTATTGCATCAGAGCTACCCACTTCAGTTACAGTCTTGTGCCCCACATCCACAGTTCTCTTCAAAGCTTGCATTTGGATTCCCTCTCTTCTTGCATACGGTAGACACTCTCTAGCCATGTGCCCCTTCTCTCCACATTTGAAACAAGCTCTAGTCAGCCTGTAGCATTCCCCTCCATGGAACTTGTCACAATGGTCGCACTTAGGGACAGATGACTTGTCCCCTTTACCCCTTCTATTGCCTCCACCATTGAGGCTTGATGAGAAATAGTAGGAGTCCTCATCAGTTTAGGCCTGCTTACACCACTGCTCCTCTCCTCAGACTGTACAGGGAAAGTCATGGCACTTCTCTCAGGAATAGAAGTACCACCTCCCCTCTTGAACTGTTCTCTCCCCTTTCTCTTTTTGTTCACAGCACTCTTTATATTCAAAATGTTCTCCACCCTCAAAGCCGCTTCAACCAACTGTTGAAAATCACAAAAATTCTGCACCACCACTTTCTCTCTGATAGCTATTTGTAACCCCGATTTGAACCTACGGCACTTAACTGCTTCACTCATCATTAGCTCAGCTGCATATTGGGCCAATTATGTAAATTGGCACTCATATTCGCTCACCGTCATTTCCCTCTGGGTGAGACTCAGAAACTCTCTCTACTTTTGCTGAATATATACCTCAGACAGGTACTTCTTCTTAAACACTGTTAAGAAATCCTTCCATGCCAGCATTAACGGTCTCATCTGACTTCCCGGCACACTCTCCCACCAATACAGAGCATCTCCCTAAAGCAAACTAGCAGCATAGACCACCTTCTCCTCATCCTCACAGTCCATCTGATCCAGTATTCTCTCGGTCTTTCTCATCCAAGTCTCGGCTTCTTCTGAATCCGTGGTCCCATAAAAATCCATTGCCCTGTACTTCCTGAACTTGTCAAACTGTTTTTCCTTTTTGACTAGGGCTGGAGCGGAAGATTGTGGCATCTGGCCCATGGCCTGAGCAAATGCCTGAAACATCTTCGGATCCAATGGAGCAGGCACTTGTTCCTGCGGGAGAGGAGACTCCCGCATCTGTGATCAATCGAGCTCACTACCAGGCCCTACAAAAGCCCCAGGGTACAGAAGCCTCAGCATTCCCTAAGGCTGCAGATTCATTAGTACTCTCCTCCTTTGGCAGAGAGTCAAGTACAATCGATCCTTGCAATACTCCTTGTGTCCTTCTACAAGGTGATATCTTACTCCTTCAATGCAAACACTAACTATTAGCTTACATTTCATTTTAATCTTATTTCCTTGTTTCAATCTCTCATTTGAAGTTGAGCCATACCCATCTGCAGCCGCTGTTACAGGCACATGGATCGTCTGTCATTACTTAAGACTGTTTACTTTAACTGTTATCTTCTCTTCTTTTTCTTAATCTAGTGTGGAAAATCCCTATCAAATTGCATAATATTTTTTTTGGTAAGCAGAATATTCTTTCATTCAGGTGACTGATTCTTTCTAAATTTGTGGTCTTTGATAAGTCATGTTTGTTTTCTTTTGATAAATTACCATGAGATTCTCTAGATCTGGGATTTTTTCGAGTTATATCTATGAATTTGGTATTAGATTCTGGGTTTTGCGTCATGTAAATTTGAAATTA
>JAOSBM010156454.1:0-11810 GCA_027568955.1 Erythroxylum tenue | reverse complement strand
ACATTAATGCTTCAATTCACTTAATCTATGTCATAAAATCTTACCACTTTGGACATAAACAATTAGGTCCAAATCAACCCATCAAACCTAATAATTTATTTAAATCATGCTTAATTCATCAAGAAAAATTTCGGGGGCCAACACATTATATGATCAAGAGCCAATGATTCCTTATACTAATCAAAAATTTTATCCAAACTTTGATAAAAAAAATATGCCCTTCAGAATTTATGTTCAATATTTGAGCAATTAAAGATAATTGAGTCATGGTCCCATAATTTGGCCATAATTCTTAGTCAGTTGATTTTAATAAGTCAAAAAAACTTTTTTGTATGTGCGTTTGGTTCTTTTTTAATATTTTCTATTTTTTCCTGAAATGTATAACCAGCTGCATCATAAACCATTTAGGCGTAAGGATTTTCAGTTGCACCCACATTATTTGTTATAAATCCAGTCCCTCTTCAAACCCATCCACCTTTATTGACAAGTTTACTTTTGAGGTGCTACAAATTATTGGGTCCTCATATCATGTCCACTCAAAATCATTTGGAACAAACTCTTTTCTTAACAAATAGAGATTCACTTCATCAATCGGAAGAAAATGAATATGTTTGCACTTTTTACATGGACTTCTGATCTTTGGACCATCGATATATTTAGGTTGAGAACATGCATAGTGAATAAAAGCTTCAAGTCCCTCAACAAACTCAGGATTAACGAAACCATCAGGTTTTAATCATCGATATATCCAAGATTTATCAACATTACTCATTTTTGCAAAAAAAGTTATTTAAAAAAGTGATTTCATAGTTAGTATCCTTCAATTGCCCTAAGTTTACAGAGCATTTAATCTTTACTTTACAAAACATCCCCTAAGTTTTGACAGGTTTCTGGCCATTTTCTCTCCAAATTGAAACCAACGTATCCCTCCATATGAGTTCACAATTACAAAACTCATCATATGTGAGTATCAATCAAATAAAACAATATGCCAACCAAGCACTATGATACGTGTCATTGTTTATACCTCTGAATCGAGAAAGCAAGTTCACACTGTGACTCCTAGGCTCATGGAATTTTCCACTGATAAGCCTCATGGGAGTTGCATCACAGGTTTCCAGCCTATATACGATCCTAGGGGTTTATTATGCCTCAAATCATCCATAATTATTCAAACTCATTCAATATGCAATAAATACTTTTGTAATTCATACAGCTAACCATCAATCATTCTAACAATATTTTAAACAACATACAAAATCAAGATAACTATGTTTGCATTAATCACCTACAAGTTGATTTCAAAAGTTTGATTTTAAACAAGCACTATGGTACATGGCATTGTTAAACCATATGAATCGAGAAAGCATGTTCTTGCTGTGACTCCTAGGCTCGTGAAATTTTTCACCGATAAGCCTCATAGGAATTGCATCATGGGTTTCAAGCCTATATACCATCTTAAGGGTTTATTATGCCTCAAATCATCCATAATTATACAAACTCATTCAACATGCAGTAAACACTTATATAATTCTTACATCTAGCCATCAATCATTCTAACAATATTCCAAACAACAATATACAAATCCAAGATAAACTATGTTTGCATTAATGACCTATAAGTTGATTTCCAAAGTTTGATTTTAAACAAGCACTATGGTACGTAGCATTGCTACACCATATAAATCGAGAAAGCAAGTTCTCGTTGTGACTCCTAGGCTCATGGAATTTTCACCGATAAGCCTCATAAGAGCTGCATCACAGGTTTCCAACCTATATATCATCCTAGGGGTTTATTATGCAAAGAATTATCATGCCAATTATGTGAATTTCTTATGTTAATACTAAGTTTGAATCGATCACCTACAAGTTCAAGTCTTTATGTTTAAATATAAACAATGCCCAAACATAAATACTTAAACTACTAAACCCCAACCAAAAATCTCATCAATCATTATTACAGGTAAAATTGCAAAGAACAACACAAAATTGATCACATTGTAGACATTACTTAGTTGAACGAATTATCTTGATAGACAGACAATCGCAAACTACAAAGAAGACGAATGAGGATGGACAATTATTGACGCTCTTCAACACAGAACACAGCTTGTAAGAAATACGATAAACAAAATTATAAAAATTAAGGACCATACCATTAGAAAATCTAATCTGATAACTAACTTATGAGATGTAGATGAATGAATTACATTAAAATAAACTAACTTCAACAAGAAGTGATTTTTAAAGTCTCTAAGGAGGAGGAAAATTATATTTAAGATATATATAAGTGAGAGTGATAAGGATGATATAAATAAAATCATAAAGAAATTTAAGAAATTATTAAAGCTTAAGAGAGAAAAATAATTAAACCTAAACCTAGAAGACATGGTTCTTATGGTAAAAATATGCACCCTTTTCATATAAGGACACACCAAAAGAGCATGTAACACTTTTGCATTCATATAGGCTTCTTTTTCATCAAATATGTCATCATTCATAACACTTCCTAAAGTTCGTGTTGCTTGAATGAAATCAAAACCTATCTTCATTACCCTAAAGACCTCATAACAAACATGCTAAAAGTGATTTTTTTGTGTTCTTATAGGAAAGAAAAGAAAGTATTGTTAAAGTGGAAAAACTAGAAACCATGAAAAGCTTCTCCCTTTTTTAAAGACCTCTTAGTTTTTAAGTTAAAATTTTCATGGATAAACAATAAAAACACCTAGTGCGGATGGCCTTATAAAGCCAACTAGCTCCTCATTATCCCTTTTAGAAGTTACAATCTTTTGAGTTATGGCTATCATAATATGGTTTATGCCTGCAGGCACTTTTTATGGCAAATGATGATGCCACTTAGTCTATAATATGATGTTATAGTTCCTTAATCCATATTCCCTATCTCTTATCTAGGAGAATTCTTAAGGTAAGAGAATAAGTATGAGTTACATAATTTATATCAAAACTTATATGAAATATTGGTTTTCCTATTTATATATTATTATTAAGTTCACTTAAAGAGAGTGACTAACATTTGACTAATTTGATTGTTGTTGAACAAAGCGAAGAATATGAGATTTACTTATATTATAGTGGAATTTGTATGGGGATTGGAAACCTGAACTAAAGACTATGGTAGGTCCATCAATTTAAGTTGTTCAGATATTTAATATATAACATATTATTATTGGCAATATGATAGATAGTATAAGCAATCGACAAAAATTTGGATATATAGTTATGACCAAGTGATGTCAAAACAATTCAACTCCTTGCCCTCAATTTCTTCCTCTTATAACAAAATTGTGTATATGGACACACACGAAAACATTCCATGCTCGTTTATAATCTAAAGATTATGGTGGGGATTAGTCTTGGATAAGTTGTATACTTTTGAGATCTTATACCTTTTTTATAAATTTGAATCTAACCTTGTATTTGTAAGGTTGCTGCCTAAATTTAGATAAATTTTATATTGCTTATACAAGACCTTTAAATTTTCCTAAAAAGTTGAGTTTCCCAAAACTTTTATTTCTTGCCAAAGGAATTGAAACATAGAACCTATGAGAAAATTTTTTACTTTACTATGATCCATTGTCAGTCGGTCAATTTCAAATTAGTTATATGTACTGTATTTAGGGTATTCATTTATTTTATCAATTATCTCCATCAATATAATATTTTTAGTAAAATATTATAACTAACAAATTAAAATAATCATGAAAATTTAAAGCAATAAAGATCGGGGACTTAAAAAATTGTTGAAAACTTTGCAAGATTCTATAAAATTGATGAATAATTATTTAAAAATTTTAAATTGATGAATAATTAATGCAATAAGGAAGTAAAACCTACAACCTTCGGTTTCATTCAATCTTATCATTTTGTATTTCATTTAAAAGTTTTAGTTTTATGTATTTTGTCTAATTTGGTAAATTTTTAATTTCATATTTTAAAAATTCTCAAAAAATTTAATTTCATTAATTTTTATAAAAATAAGCTTATTTATGTATTGTTTCTTAAAATGGCATGTTCAATGGAGTTGTTGCATGCTTGAAGTTACCTAACTTTTGCTTAATTATGATTTATATTATCCTTGATTTTTCACTCAAAGTTGTATATCTTATGTATAAATTGTTTTCCCTTTAATAAAATCAGTTATTGAATCTTACTATTTTTTAATACAAATTAACTTAATTTTAAGAGACCACTCTTTAATTTCTCTCTATGAGATTAACTAGGTTATGAATAATATTGGTGGTTGTGTACTGATCATCTTGTGTAATTGAAATCATTATCATGATTCAACAAGTTGCCTGCCTACCCTAATTGAAAAGATAAAATAAAATAATATGACAAGACATGAAAAAAAAGATAATGATCATTTTCTTTTAACCTCCTTATGGAATGAGGCACTATAACTTTGCATTTGCCATACAACCCACGTATTTTATTAATTCCCTCAAAATTACATGACATAGGTCCATGATCGCGATTTTCCGATATGTATAGTTTTAATATTAACCTCGATATTCCACAAGCGTACGAGTCGTTCGCGTAATATCTAATGTGTCGATCCTATGAGGAGGGTTAATTTAATCCTAAACTCTAAGGCCAAAACAAATTATAGAAATTCAACTATAACTAAGCTAAAAGAATAACGCAATTCAATCAATCAATTCAGTTAACCAATTCAACTCAAGAATAAATCACGAAATATTAATAAATCAGCAAATTGCAATACACACACCAAGAATCAAACTAAGGAACTACCGATTGAGAGAAAAGGGAAATTTTTACCTATCCGCAACACTAACCTAATTAATTATGAAATGTCAAATTATTGTTCCTGGACTATCCTAGTGTTGGTTACTCTCTCTCGAGTTATAATCAAAAGCCTTAAACTATAAACCCTAATCAGATTATGGAAAATTTTAATTTCTCAATTCACATTTTTTTCAAACCATAATTAGATCTGAAGTTTTCCACTAGACTATTGGAACCTATATGAGATCTCTCGTCATATAATTACCAATTTGATTGATTTCTCATTCTTATTAAATTACCTAACTTTCGTTAGCTTAATTTAATTATTTTTCAATGGTTCACCCGCTCAGTCTATTATCAATTTATGAAAATGCAGAAATCAATCACAATGAATCAAATTCACATAAACAATCAGATTTTTATCGAATCAAAGATGAAAATAACCCAAAGGTGAGTTTAAATAATTCTCAACATTTATAAATCCTATCTCAACAGCTATTCCAATTCTATACATAGATAAAAATGGAAATACACTGGAAAATATATCTGAATGGATGATGGAGGCAACAATAATAGGAAGCCTCCTATTTCAGGAAGTACTTCATGTAAGCTTCTTCTCCACATCTCTCTTCCTTCGACTCTTTCTCATTCTCTCGATGAACTCTCTCTAGGGTTTCCTGATGGTGGCTGATGCTAGAGGACTCCTCCTTTTTCTCCTCTTTAAGTTCTTTTTATACTTCTTTATGTTTTGGGTAACCGTAGGGTCTTTTCGGGGTTCAAAAGATCTAAAAAATCTCTCGAAACATGAAGTTCATGAGTGTATGTGCATCTACCTGACCCAAGCCACAACCGTAGCCTTGCAGGCCAAGATCAAGGCCTACATCTGAGCCTTCTGTCATGATCAGGCCACGATCATGGGCCATTGTTTAGGCCCAAATATCTTCTAAAACTCCTCCGTTCTTTGATATTGAACCTGAAACACTAGCAAACATATCAAGGTACCTCAAAAACATAATATCTAAGCTCAAAAGCATGTACTAACCCATAAAACACTTAAAACACAAATAATTAACAAACTAACACAGTTCTAAACTAAACACATACTAAATGGTCAAATTAACGGCTAAACACATATCAAATTATGCCCTAAAACACGATGCAATTTACACTTATCACATCCCCACACTTAAACGTTTTCTTGTCCTCAAGCAAACAAAAACAACTAGCCAAATTAAGAAAAAACAAAACACGCATATGCAATAATGAGACAATGGCTTCAACTTAGCAAAACAAATTTAACCATAAACATCATCCTTTAAGTCGTTCTAACTTATTAAAAAGTGAAATCCAAGTCTAAACACCTTGGATTAAATATACAAATTAATCAACATTTTAACGTTGAGTTTATTCACCTCTATCACTTGTACACACACATTGATAATCATTCAGTCAAAACAAAAGTGTAGCTGTTCCTCAGTAGATTTTCATGAAAAATCAAGCTGCTAACAAGTTTGGTAGGTTTTTATTTGAAAACATTCTTATTGTTGATTTTTCTTTAAGGAAATGAACCTAGTCTTCTTACGCGGAGGCAAACATCTGTGATGGATATCGATTCGGTTACTCAATTAAGTCATGTTGTTATTAAGATGCTTGGTTGGAATGTCATTATAGCCTTTTTACATGAAGGCACACATTTGTAATGCGTGTCCATCTGGTTACTCAGCTACGACACATTCTCAACTAGCTACTAGCTTTATTCATAACCCAAAGGCCAGTGGAATAGTTATTTTATTTAAATTTTATACACTTTTTTCCTTTTTTTAACACAAAATTTTGCCTACCTTATTGATTTAGCTAATCATTGTCATAAAATGTACTAAAAATGCCACTTATTTGATCGACCTAAAATTATAAATGAGTATGGAAAATTCCTAAGATAAATGGACTAACATCATATCCCAATTAACCAGCATATTTGACCCTAATTTAGGTCACTAATTTCACAAGCTAATAAATCTTCGCAACCTAAAAGGCCATGTTTAAGGTTAAATCTATCCCGTTAAGTCCTAGCCATTAACACATTCACACAATTCACATCATGCAACTTAAACAAACTACCATACAGTATGTAAAACTCTCACTCAAAGTAAAAAAACATACAACCCTCCTCACACTTGAAAAACAAATTGTCCTTAATGTGAGAGGATACATATAAGCACATAAGGGGGAATAAAACAATATACGAAAAAAGAACAAAATACTAACTCAAGTGAAAAAGGAAAGGGTTAGAATATGAAACCATTATGGTGACTGAGGTGGTGATGTGTCAGAGGCGGAGACCAAATGCGCATGACACTGAGCTGGGTTCCCTTTCTTATAATTGATTCAAAAAGAGTAAGAGAGTTAGCAATCCAAAATATTCCAAATCATTAAGAACTTATTTTTGAAATTTAAAACAAATCTAACTACGCAACAATTTAAACCTAACTACTAAACATGCTAATTTATGGTCATTAGCTTGACCTTGTATCATTGAAAACTCAGCTAGGATCAATTATGAGCTTGCTTCCACCCTTTTCGTTCAAAGTCAATTTTGTAGCCTGTAAGTAAGCTACAAATTGCAAAATGATCAGAAGGACAATATTGATAAAGTTGAGAAAACCAATTAATTTCAGTAACGTCCTTTTCATTAAAAAATTGTCAATAAATTAAGGAATAATGAAACTCCCTGAATCTTCCATCGAATCCAACAATTTGTCCTATAAGAAGGTGAGTTGCTCTCTTTCTTCCTTAATCACCTTCGTCTCCTCTGCTTCTTCCACTTCATGAACAGGGACTATTATAACTTCTTCAAACTTGATGTTTGTTGTCATCTGTTCTTCGTCCTTTTTTTCTTTAGAAGATTTGATCACATCAATTATCCTGAATGAGCTACACTCCTTCGGATTCTTTAATGCATCGTTCATGTTGAATGTCACTTAGTCATCATTAATCCGAAAGATAAGGTTCTTTTCATAGACATCTACTAAAGATTTTTCGATGTTCACACATGGTATATCAAGATGTAACACCTGGTATCTGATTTACCTTTTACACCAAATAAATAAATAAATAAATAATTGGTGTGAACTATAATTTTTGGTGACATCAAGTTAATGATGTTTGACACTTTTTTTGGTGGTCACAGGAAATTGTACGAGAAGATTTTAAAGAACCAGTCCAAGAGGGACATTTTTGTAAATAATGAACAAAGAGGCTTATAAAAGAAGCTAGGTATAAATAAGACAAAACCTTGTCTTCTTCCTCCTCCCTCACCTACGAAAATCACCATGGAAGCTCTATTTCAAGGTTTTCAACCTTTGTCACAAGAATGGGAAGGAGAATCAAGTCAATCAGTCAATACAAAAAGGTAAGCTTCAATCCCGACACTTAATTCTATCTATTGAAGTTTAGTTTCTCTCTCTTCTTTTTCATGGCTATGAAACCCATTTGATGGAATTTATGGGTTTGATGATCTTGATGATGAATTTTTATTCTTTGATGTCTAATGACAAATTAACATGAGGAAATTTTCATTTTTATGGTGATTTGGGCCTAAATCAAAACCTAGGGTTTTGGAGTTCAAGTTGCCAAGGGAGACATATTCGTAGGTCCTCTTTATACATTTTTTTGAGCTATTTAATGTGTGAATTTAGAGAAACTCAAAACTTGGAAGTTGTAGATACAGGTGTCTACTGTATCCCTAAAATTTTTTACGAATTTAGGGTGAGCCAAACAAATGAGATAGGTCCCAAATTGAAACTAGTTAAGAATACCAGCGGGATTGAAGCACGAAATGAAAGTTAATTGTTTGAGGACTTTAGAGTCATAATTGGATGATGAGTTCTTATTAACAAATGTTCAAAAATGTGTTTTCTAATTTCTGTACAAAGGGAAAGTTAATTGGGCGAGTATTCTGTTAGATATGGATAAATAAGTGAAGGGTGTTACTGACCTTAGTGACACAGAAGAGAACAGAAATAGGACAGCTTTATAAAAATCACAATAGATACAAATTACATCATTTTTTAGCTGTCTTTGGATATGTGATAGCCATATGAGTCTATTGAAAATTTCAATTTGAATCACCTCAATTGGATTAGAAATGAATAAGTTAAAAGGATTTTATTCAGGAAGGGTCCAACTTAAGACAGAATATTAAGGTTGACTGTAAATGGGATATTTGGAAGCCTTAATGACTGAATTAGAAATGGTCATAAAAGAAAAAATGTGAATTTATGTGTTAAATAGAGGTATGGAAATTTTGAAAAACATTGAACCTATGTAGAAAAAGTTATGCCTCTGCAAATGAGACCTGCACCGAATAGGTTCAAGTAAGATTAAGCTAATCAAGACACAAAGAATCAAGTATTCGGAATTGTGAGCTAAATTTGGATATAATGAAGTCCAAGACTCCTAATTTCAAGGGAAATTTTGGCTTGAAACCAATTTGACCATTATAGAACATGATGTGTGTTAAGAAATGAGATTTATGTAAGAATGACTAATGCGGGTATATGTAATGTTTATACATGTTACCCAATAGCTTGTGAAAGCAGACGAGGAATAGAACTAGAAGTCGTACCTAGTACCTCTCAAGTTCAAAAAAATTTGAAAAGAAATTAGAACCACTAAGATAGTCGAGGTGAGTATAATCATGCTACTATAATTGTGTAGTAATCCTTTCCTTTTATCTTGCAGCTTGTTCAATTATTCTCGAACCTATATGACTTATTCGATATATGACTCCATGTGATTAAGCCTAGTATATTGTATGCCAGATTGACCAGATGATATTCAGATTCTTTGCATCTTCTGATCCCTTGTTATGTTGAAGCTATAAATTGCAATTCTTTGATGAATCATGTTTTTCTTGTAAGCTATGATTGGTGAGTTCACAGGATACCCAGCTGATAGAGTGTATTATCAGACCATGTGTACATAGGTAACCCACCGGTGATGGGTTAGATCCAGGTCCTACCTGGAGAGGGCAGGTCTCCAGGGGCAGGGTTAGGCCAACCTTGTCTAGAATAAGAAAAGGGGAGATATGCCGTACTAACATGCCTCTGTCTCTTCTTACGAAATTCAGAAAGTCAGAACTCATAAATGAGAAAGCTTAGAATTAGAAATCCTGTAGAACTCTACCAGAGAAAGAACCCAAAAATTTAGAAAGACTTCATAAACCAAATTCATGTTTTTATTGAACATTTCATATTGAGCTTTATTAGTGATACTCATGTGATTGCTGCATTTGATATTACTACCTGTTTAGCCATTGATGTCATATATTGTTGCTTAGAATGCCACAGACCATGCTTGTGAGGCTAGGTAAGTATGTTTATATCTCACTACGTCGTGTTGTAGACTCACCTCTTACTAACATTACTTCAGGGGATTAGCAGATCGTACAAGAGAGAAATCCAAGCCTTTTGAAACTCGCTTAGATAAACAAATAAGCAATTTTTTTTGGCATGATGTAAATTGTAGATGCTTATAGCTGCTCCATGGTTTGTCATAATCATATGTACATGATACATGTATGGATATGCTATGTTATTGATAATGATGTTAGATGATAATATGAGATGATCATATATTGGCAGATTATAAGTAGATAATGTATGTTAAAATTGCAGATTGAGATCCTTACTTCATTCAAAACTATTAAGCAGGTATATGGATTAATTAGACAAACGAACGGGTCGTATCAGATTTTCAGTAGAATATAGAAAAGTTAGGCTTACTACGAGTTTTGGTGGAATTAAGCCTACACGTTCCCTAGTGCTAACACGGTCCAAAAAGCCGGGTCGTGTCACAAGAACTGGTGAATAATAGGGAGGGTTGGTGTTCTTTTCTTCATCCTCTTTCTTCATCTCTTGGTCTTCAATAAGGTGGGGTTCAGTTTAATTTTCCATTGATCCTTCTGGCTCTCCCCCATTTTTAGATGTGATAGCCTCATATTGCTCTCTTTGATGTATTTCCATAACACTTAGAGAGTCTTCCACACTTCTCTTATAAAATTCACGGGAAAGTTGTCTCACTCGAATCTCTAGGTTGTGAATAGACAAGGCATGATTTTCCGTTACTTGCTCAATTTGTTCTTCTAGTCTCTTCTGGCCCTCTTCCATGTATATGAGCTTATCCAGGATCTTGTCCAATTTAGAATTCCATGAATTGGACTCATCTTGATGAAATCCTAATGGGTCGTGATGTCCAAAGTGAGTCCTTACATTATTGGACCAATAGAAATTTAGGTGGTTCTGCCACCCCGAATTGTACATGTTCTAACAAGGATCGGTACTTCTCCAACCATACTGTGCCTCATTATAGTTTGCAAAGTTTCCTTGCTCTGTTAGGCCCCGTTCCTTTTCTTTATTAAATAGGTTTGTTTAAATTATTTTGAGGTTTAGTTTGTTAATTTTCTTTTAGTTAGAATTAATTGAGGGTTTTATTTTCTTAGGTAAATGTTATTAAATGAAGGATTTTAGTTAAATTAGAATTTTGATAAATTGTTAGAATTAAAAGAATAAGATGAATTGAGGGCATTTTGGGAAGTTTACTTGAGATGTTGGAATCAAAAGCTTATAAGGAGGGGTAGCTTAGTCTTTAGAGTCATTAAAATATCATTAAAAGAAGAAAGATTGAAGCCTTGTTGTTGGATGAGAGGAGTATACGAAAATTTCAAGTAAAATGAGAGGTTACTAATTGAAACTACGTAGTTTTGGCTAGGTTTTAAGTTAGGAAGTAAAAAGTGACCTAAGGCTTTGGCAAGAGAGCATACGAAACTACAAAGAAAAGAGAGGGAGAGGAGAGTTTCGGCCAAGAGGAGAAGAAGAAGAAGAAGAGGTAGGCTAAGGTCTTTTATGCTTTGGAAAGGAGTGTTTAAGAGTTTTCTTTAAGAAGAAAGTGGAAAGGAAGGGATTAAGCTCCATTGGAGGCTAAGGAAGCATTTTCGTGGGAAACCCTAAGGTAGGGATTTTCGAATTTTTCTTTGATAAATCTTG
>JAOSBM010156440.1:0-11812 GCA_027568955.1 Erythroxylum tenue | reverse complement strand
CGGCGATCTGAGAGGGAGAGAAGACGAAGAGAGGTGAGGCAGTGAGTGAAAGTGAGAGGGAGACGAAGTCGGCTGATGTTTTAGGGTTCATTATTTTCGGGTTTTTCAAAACAGTCCCTCCCTTTTTTTTTTTTTGCGGAATGGTCCCGAGTTTCGCCGGTACTACCGGTATCGGCCGGTACCGGCCGGAATCGTCCGGTACAGTCTGGAATTTTTTTCCGGTACATTTAAACCCGTACCGGTTCCGGATTCCTACCGGTACGGTACGTACCGGCCGGTACCGGCCGGTACGGTACGAAATCCGTTTCATTACTCCTTCTCCAATATAATTTCTTGAATTAATTAAGACTATTTATTCGAGGGAGAGCGCGTAGCTTCAATCATCGTTAACATAAAACCTTTAACCTCCAGCTGCCCGCCTACCGCCGCCTCCACTCCACCTTGCTATTTGCTATTTGGTAAAACCACCAAATTCAAGAGCACAACAGCCCCCCTCGTCTTGCTTACATTCGAAGACCTAAACCCCTCATTTTTGCTTTCCCAACCTCCCACTTACTTTCTTTATTCTCCACGCAGGTACTCTTTCTTTTTCCTTTTCTCGTGCTTTTGTTGTTTACATTACTTCTTCTATTAGACAAGTATAACTTTATATTTGTTATTTGAACCACATGCAAGCAAGGAAATGTAAGCGAATTTAAATTAGGTTTTGACTTACGCTTTCATTACCAATCTCGGGCAGCAGACTTAGATGTTAAATTAGAGGTTTATTAGGATTGGATTTGAAGTTTGTTTGGTCGCATTCAAGCCGATGTTTTCTTTTTTTTCTTTTTCACATGTTTTTAAGTTGTTCATGGGCTCTGCATCTTTTAGAACAGCTTCCCTACTTGCTAAATCTTGCTTCTGGGTTCTATTGATTTGTGTTCTGTTTTATTTTCTGATTTTATTCAAATGGAATTGCAGTTTATATGTGAAACGAATTGAACGGTGAAAACGACTTGTACATCTGAAGCGTGATTTAAAGAGACTCATGGGAAAGTGGAAGTTGATTACATGTGCAGATGAGGATAAAGGCCCCATCTTGGTGCCTAGGTGTACAAGAGAAGCAATACTTATTTCATTAGTAGAAGGGTGCAGACATAGAGAAGTTAGTTAAAGCTGGGATAGGAATGGCTTCAGGGAATGCAGAAAAGTCTTTGTGCCCCGATTTAAAAAAAGAAAGAAGGTGAAAAAAAGGCATAATTTTATGAAAATGATTAACACCATCGATGGGGATTCATGGCTCAAGAAAAATGTTGGTGTGGACTCAGAACTAGAGTTAAAAAGTGTTCAATGCATCTTTAGTATTGCATCTTTAGAAACTTTTCTTCATCCTCTTTTGTGTTTTTGATTGTCCCAATTTGACATTGCTTTGTCTTCCTTCAGAACCCGCCTTTGAACTACAATCCTTTCCAACCTCTAGCCTAGAGGTTGGAAAGGATAGCCTAGAGGTTGGAAAGGATTGTAGTTCAAAGGCAGGTTCAATGCATCTTTAGAAACTAATACATATTCAGAGGTTGGAACTAATTGTAGTTCAAATGCATATCTTGAAAGAACACAAAGCAATGTTAATTTGGGATAGTTTGAAACACTAAAGGAGAGGCGCAAAAGAAAAAAGAAGTGGAAGAATGCCTGTATTGACGTTGAGGGAAATAATCCAGTGGAAATGACTAGCTCCATTGACTGAAATTCATGTTTTGAGACAAATGTTGGTTTGAAATTAGAAGCAGACTTACCCAGAGGTCAGTTTTCTGAATTGAATTGTTCAAAGTCACTTGACACTTTAGAAAACAGCAAAAGATCCACTGAAATTAATTTAACATTATGTTACCCATGTCAAGGCTAGAATAAGAAATATGAGAGATTACTGAGAGATTAGAAATGTATTTCATGCTCATGCATTATATGATATGCACATATATGTGATTATTGAATTTTTGCACAAGAAAATAATTGTACATGAATTTATCGATAATTTTCGGGTATAATTGTTTATAAATGTGATTATATGGAGAATTGTGGTTTTTATATGTTGAAAACTAATTTGGAGAGTGGATTTAGTGAATTAGAATTTTTGGTGAATTTTAGGAAAAATTATGAAATTATGAAATTATGGACTAGGAAAAAATTGTCAAGTGGTAGAATAATTGATGACTAGTAGTAGAAATAAATGTCAAATAGACTAGTAGATTAAAAGACCAAAAAAAAGGGGGGGCATTAGAAAGCGACAAGTGTCACTTGCCACCTCCATTGTTTTAAATCACAATATTCATTAAGTGAAGGACCCACTTTTGGTCTTTTACTTGCTATTTTCTCTTCTTTTCGTTAGCTTCATTTCTTCATCTTCTTATTCTTCTCTTCTCTCAACTCACGACATTCATCAATCCTCACGATTTTTGATTTTATGCCAACTCCTTCATTTCTTTCCTCAAGATCCTTATTCTCTCTTCCTCTTGTCACAAGAAAAACCTAATCTCTTCTTCATAAATGAAGATGATCTTGGGATGTTTGGGAGTTAGGGTTGTGTGATCTTCAACTTTGGAGCCAAAACAAGTAAATGTATTATTATTAATCTTCATGGTTTTTCTAAATGAAGCATATATGATGATATCTTAGTGTTTAATGATCATCATAGAGGAGTTGAGATATGTGTCACATTGATGTTGCAATAAATAGATGTATGTTCTGTTTTAATGTATTAATGGTATTTATGAATTGCTTTAAGGGAGGATTGAGAGACTAAACGGTGATGAACGTTAGTGATGACAAGTTTAAGTAAATGTCTTGTTTGTGGATATGTATGATGAGTAATAATTTATAAATTGTTATAGAGATGTGTTGAGGTTGAATGATCGTCAAAGTGGTGTTTGGATGAGTGTAGAAAATTGTTTATGAATGGGTAAATATATATATTCTGTTTTTGAGTTAATGATCAAATATAGATCATGAATTGGTTTGTGAATGATATTGAGTTGAAATAAAGTTGAGAATGAAAAGGAAATGAAGTAGAAAAGATGGTTTAGGTACAAGATGAGTTATATATGAAATGTTGGAAGTTAAAATCTGAAAAATGGGAAGAGAGTGCTGGAAACTGCATATGCTTCTGTGAAAGTTTGCCGCGGCCAACGTGCAAAATTTCCTCTCGGGACAAGTTCGGCGAACTTTCCTGCACAAACATACTTCGGTATTTTAACAATATCTTGTTCTGTAGTTATCCAAATGGAATGATTTTTTTATTTAAAGTAAACTAGAAACATAGGGCTACAAATTGTCTGAAGAAATCGAGTTTTAATTCTGTCTCTAGAATTCTAGAATTTTAAATTTAAGTTGAGTACAGAATATTATTTTAGTTTATGAATGGTTCGAAATATTTGTAGTATAACTTTTGAATTTCTGAACCAAATTGAATGATCTTAAAATCATTAGAAACTTAAGAGATAGGGGAATAACTTTCTAGAAGAAACTATTGTCAAATTACTTCATTTTTATTTTCTGATTGATCATGAACAATAGACTCGAAAGTGTGTTTTAGGAAAGATGTGAATTGACCAAATGAGTTATGAATTGTGATTCTAATGGTTTTATGGAGGTATAAACCATAAGTATAAATGGTACTTATATGAGTTTGGAGAAATGAATGTTTACATGACGAGAATGATAGAGCGATACCCGGGATTGTCATGAACATGCGTTGTGCATATTTCATCTACATACATGTGCATTATTAAACACTTATAATTGCGCAAATTGTGATATATGTGTATTGCTTGACATATAGAGGAACTACTGGAACGTCAACATCCAGACATTGCCGGAACTTCGAGGAAATAGCTTCGGGAGCGACTTGTGAGTAACGTAGATGGTTTCTCTCAATTAACTATTTGCTTTAAAATATGTTTTGAATGATAAGATAAATGTGATTTGGTTATGTTGATGCCGGACAATGAAGGTTCGAGACTTGATGCATGAATGTGATATTGAATTGCTACTTGTATGTGAATGTGGCAGAATAATTGTTGCTCAACAATGCTGTTGAATGTCGGACCTTGGGTTCAATGATAAATGTGATTTGAATGAGAATGTGCAAGCATGTGATTGATTGAGAATATGATTTGTGAAGCATTTCAATACATGAATGCATGTAAGATAAAGGAAGTTGTGACCGGAGTCGTCAGTATAAAGAGCTTAAAGCTCATATTGTGATTAGAGCCTCAGGCTCGGTTGTGAATGTACCCGGTATCCACTAAGAGATATGGGACATTATTTGACACAACTCGGTATCGACTAAGGGATATGATCTAGTAAAAAGACACTCAATTACAACGACAATAATAAATGAAAGTGAATCTCACATGCATTGTATTTATACTTGATATGTGTATTTTACATGAATGAAATGACCATTATGATTGTTCTAAAAGTGAAAGGTGATATTTTATGAATATGCAAAGATATGAATAATATGTTACATGTATTGATGTATTGATGTGATGCATGAATTGAGTGAACCATCGATAATGGTTATCTCATTGAGTTCGCAAAACTAACCAAAATTGTAACGTTGACTTTTCGGGACTGAGAGACGACTTTAGCTACTGAGGGACGCTACAAGGAGTGTAGACTTGTACTTTTGGGAAAAAGAAGAAATGGCTCAAAGGTCGGTCAGCTAAGTTTTGGACATATTAGATAGATTTTTGTGTATTTCCTCTTTCATGCAGCACATTTTGTATTAGACTATGATTTTGTATAAGTATGGATGTTGAAAGATACATTGTATAACATTCGGTTTTATGAAATGAAATGAGGAAAATTTGTTTTTTAAAAAAATATTGGGATTTCCTTAATGATGTCGTATAAGAGAATAAAGACTGATGATGCCATGTTAAGTGAATGTTGTGATTGAATGTAGCGCACCATTATCATAAGTTATGTACTAGAAGGTCTGCAGGGTGTCCCGGTATATACCCTAGGATAACAGAGTGCTACTGTTAATGACTCTAAGCTGGTAGGGAATAAGTTGGAAAATGTAGCAGTTGTCGAGGCTGTTGCTTTGACAAAGACAAAGGTTGTGGAAAATCTTTCCATAAAGAAGACCTCTGCTTGTTCAAATGGCAAGTCTCTAAATGAGGAAAGAAATAAGTTGGTTGAAATTAAAAATGACAATCATCAAGATGTTCCCATCAAGGAGAACAAGGATGCACAGATGTTGCAACTTTCACTAGAACCTCATACTGTATGTGTTAAAAAGAAGCTTCTTACACTTGATATCAATGGGCAACCTCATACTGTATGTGTTAAAAAGAAGCTTCTCACACTTGATATCAATGGGCTTCTGGCTGATATTGTTGCATATGCTCCTGGTTGCTATAAGGCTGATATGATTGTCTCAAAAAAATCAGGTGAAAATTGATATATGGTTGAAATGTTAATTCTTGATATATCTGGTTCAATGTTTGATTTGAGTATCTTTGATTTGAATATCTTTGTGTACTTTTTGTCTTCAGTTTTCAAGAGGCCTTTCTGTGATGATTTCCTCCAGTTTTGCTTCGACAAATTTAATGTTGGGGTTTGGTCATCAAGAGCAAAGTATTATTCTGCTTATGACTAATTGAACCCTCTAAATGATTTATCTTTATTATATTATTTCAACTTCAAAATATTACCTTCATCATCCCTTTACCTTAATTATATCTCTACTGACTGCAGGAGAAATGTAAACCTATTGATTGATTTTCTCCTGGGAGATTCTAAAAGGAACTTGTTATTTTGTTGGGTAAGTTTTGTATAATGAATGAAGTTTTTTTTTCCTGTTTTCACCCTATGATTGTCTTGAGAAAGAACTTTGCTCTTGATTGTTTGAAGTTGTGCATTTTTTAAAATTTAAATTCACATATGATAGATCTGACTTCGTGGGTTTTCTGTTATTAGAAGTAGATTATTTAAAATGTTAGGCCACTGCAGATTTGATATACATAATGGTTATATGTGGAATTGTTTCTTCTATTTCATTAAATTTGATCGTTGCTGAAGCAAGCTCTTGGTGATAACAATGGATTTGGATGGAGAAACTTGGCTAGGGTTTTGTTTCCGTGTTTTTTATCATCTTGTCATATAATTTACACCATTTTAAAACATGGAGACTTTTGTGTGAGACTTTTGGAATTTGAAATCTACTATATGCTCTATTTTCAATTCTTTCTTTTCCATTGAAGGTCTATAGAAAATCAGTGAAGATTCAAATAGACTTCAAGTCATGCAACCACTTAGGATTTTGTCTTCTAAAATTCTATTTTAACTGCACTCAGTTTCTTTATTCCCAGAATTTGAAGCTGTAAATCCTTTTTTACTTTACAATGTCTAACAGTATGATGGTGTCATTTTAGTCTTTGTCAAATAGTCCACATTTGTTGAATTGATGTGCTACGAATCTTTTGTGGTTCATGATTGTTGTTTTCATACAGGATCAATCTCACTGTACTAAAACGGGGTTCACCACTGTTGAGGAAACGAGCAAACCTTTGCTTTTGAAGGAATTGAAAAAATTATGGGACAAACGTGATCCTTGTCTTCCATGGAATATAGGAGATTACGACGAATCGAATACATTATTGTTGGATGATTCACCATACAAGGCTTTACGCAATCCAGTACGTCCATTTACCGTTTCTCTCCTATCATTATTATTATTATTATTTTTTTGTTATAAGAGAAAACACCTAAAAAATACTAAAAAACTCTTCCGACCCAAATCACCCCCTAACGCAGAGTGCGAGGATAAAGCGCTCCGGTCATATCTTGATAAAGTAAGTCCCGAATAATTATCGGAGGCTCCTGAAGATACTTCAGCCCTGGCCTCGATAGAGAAGCTAAAGTAGCTAGACGATCGGCACATTAGTTCCCTTCCTGATAGATGTGCTGTAGTTGAACCTCGCATTCTCTCCTATCATTATTATGATCATGTAAATCATTTTCTTGTTATAGTCTGATAAGATACCACCTCTGCGGACCTACCTCAGGAGACCACGTAGGATTGATCCACCTATGCACTCACAGAGGCAGTTTACCAGCAACTTGAATCAATCAAACTAGTCTGGGTCCACGATCTTCCAGTAGAATCCCACTAGAAGTGGAGTCACTTTGCATGGTATTTTGTTTTCCTAGTTTTTAGCCTTTGTTATTTGCGTTTGTTATTCCATATTCAATAACTGTTTTTTAGGTGTTTTAATCTATAAATACCTATTAGGATGACAGCTTTAGGGCTTCAGATCTCTTGTACCACTTGCCCTGTGCTCTCTGTGCCACAAACTATCCCAACCATCCATTTGAATAGTTTGAATGGCTGGGGTGGTTTGTGACACAGAGGGTACAGGGCAAGTGGCACAGGAGATCTGCTCCCTACCTTTAGAGGGTCGTTTTTTGAATTTCAAGTTGTATTAGGAGAGTTGTTCACTCCATAAGGACTATCTTATTGAGAATATAATGTTTTAGCATTCTAGCATTATAAACTCAGTATTACTTCTTAAATTCTTTTGTCATTTCTACCCAGTTCATATCATATTTGGTATCAGAGAAGGTTACCTAACCATGTTTAACACCAGATCCACAGTTTCACAACCCGAACCACCCACAACCATTACTGACCCCATAGCCCAACAATTGTTTGTTATATCTTCTAATCTAGAGACCATTGATTTTTTAGCTACTGAAATAGCAGCTATCAAAGCCTAAGCAAATATGCCCCATCAAGCAAACTCTAGCCGAAACGCACAAGACAAGGGAAAAGCACCAGTGGCGGCAGAAGATGAAGATCAAGAACTTCCTTGGTGGGCCAAGGCCCCAAATAGGCGACCACACACCAAGGTGGAGTTTCCAAAATTTGAAGGTGGTGACCCTCGTGGATGGATTCTTAAAGCAAAAAAATATTTCAAATATTATCAGACCCCTGATGATATGAAAGTTTAAATTGCTACCATGCACTTGGAAGGCGACGCCTTGGATTTGTTTGCTTGGATCAATAGTGAGCGAACACTACTTTATTGAGAGGAATTGGTGAAAGTTCTCCGAGAGAATTATGGACTGACAGAATTTCAGAATCCGGATGAGTATTTGTGTAGCATTAAACAAGAGGGAAGTATTCAAGAATATCGACAGGAGTTTGCTAAGAGGTTTGCCCATGTTAAGCAATGGCCAGAGCATTGTTTATTAGGATTCTTTCTAAGTGGATTGAAGGAAGAATTGAGGTCGGACGTACGGATTCACAAACCTCGGACCGTATACAAGGCAATGAGTTTAGCCCTTGAATTTGAAAGCAAAGTGGGCTCAAACAAAAGTACCAAGGTGAGTACTTGGACTACTTCCAGCCGAATCACAACACAACCTTCATCTCGACGAAACGCCAACACAATTCGGGAAAGTCAGGTATCATACTCATCGTTGGTTCAAGATTTTCTAATCCCTCTTTCCACCTACAGTCTCAATCAAGCTTAGCAAATTCTTGGGAAATAGAAAAACATAACTGAATTGTCAAAGGGCTCTGTTTCCGGTCTAATGAAAAATTTGCACCTGGTCACCGCTGCAAACAGTCCGCTTTTGCACTTATGGAGCTGACAGATGGTGATGAAAGTACTGAAGTTCCACCTGACGAAGAAACTCTCGTTTCGGATGATATGGCTGAGATTTCTTTACATGCTATTTTAGGCAAAACTTCGGGTACCACCATGAAGCTACAGGGGAGAATTGGTCAAAGGCAGGTCATCATTTTGGTCGATAGCGGATCAATCCACAACTTTATCTCCAACACCATCGTTGATGAGTTAGACCTTAAGGTATAACCAGTTACAACCTTTGGATTTCAAATAGGTAACGGAGATATCGTTCGATGCGATAAAATATGCAAAGACCTATCAGTTCAGCTACCCAATCTCACCATTGTATAGGATTTCTTTCCATTCACCATTGAAGGCATGGATTTAGTCATGGGAATTAAATGACTGTCACCTTTAAATACCGTTCAAACAAATTAGAATGAGATGTTCATGGTATTTTTTTGAATGGCAGGAGGTATAAATTATAGGGAGTTCGAACAAAAGATTCAGAAGATGTTTCTTTTTAGGTTCTAAATAGATTACCTGAGATACCAGAATCTCCTTTTTTTATCCAACCACTGCTTTTAGAATTTACCAATATATTTAAAGAACCACAGACTTTACCTCCCTTCCCCACTCACTCACACAAAATACCACTACTTCCTACTGCTACACCACCAAATTTACGCCCTTATCGTTACCCTTACCATCAAAAAATCAAAATAGAAAACCAAGTGTCTACTTTACTGGCTTCGGGATTCATCCGACCAAGCCAGAGTCCCTTTGCTAGTCCGGTGTTACTGGTAAAGAAGAAAGATAGTTCTTGGAGGTTCTATGTCGATTACCGTAGCCTTAATAAAATCACCATTCCAGATAAGTACCCCATTCCTAATATAGATGAACTCTTAGACGAGTTACATGGAGCTACCATTTTTTCCAAAATAGATTTACGTTCGGGGTACTATCAAATCAGAGTGAATCCAGATGACATACACAAAACATCCTTTTGCACACATTTAGGGCACTATGAATTTATGGTAATACCGTTCGGTCTCAGTAATGCACCCTCCACTTTTCAAGCTACCATGAACAACCTCTTTAGACCACACCTCCGTAAATTTATACTGGTGTTTTTTGACGACATTCTGGCTTTTAGTAAATGTATGCAGCAGCATTGAGATCATCTTTGAACTACATTTCAACTCTTGGCCACCAACTTTTTTTTTCCAATCCGAAGAAATGTTCATTTAGGGTGCCACAAATTGGGTTTTTAGGGCATGTCATTTCTCAACAAGGGGTAGTTGAATTTCAGCAGTTCTGGAGTGGCCTATCCCGCCAAATGTGAAAGAACTACGGGGATTTCTTGGGCTAACTGGTTACTACCGACGTTTTGTTCAGAATTATGGAATTATTGCACACCCACTAACAGATATTACTAAGAAGGATGGTTTTGTTTGGAATACAGTTGAAGAACAAGCCTTCAACCAACTAAAAAAGGCATTGACCACAATCCCGATTTTACACTTACCAAATTTCTCTTTGCCTTTTATAGTTTAGTGTGACGTAACTGCATTAGGAGTTTGCGCAATACTGCTATAGCAAGAGCATCCCATTGCTTATTTCAGTAAAGGACTTGCATTCTCCAGCCGCATCAAGTCTACCTACGATCGGGAGCTACTGGCCTTGGTCCTTGCTTTACAAAAATGGAAACACTATTTACTGGGACGCCCATTCTTTGTCAAAACAGATCATTGTAGCCTAAAGTTTCTTCTCAGTCAAAGGATAACCTCCAATGAGCAGCAGCGATTGATGATGAAACTTCTCCCTTTTGATTTTACCATTTGTTACAAAACTAGTAGCGACAACAACGGGGCAGACGCACTGTCACGTTGCCCACAACATGCTGATTTTATGACGATGGTACTACCTGTCACAATGGATTTCAATTTTTTGCAAGAAGCATTGAAAAGCGATCCCTACACCAATCAAATCATGGAGCAGATCATCCAACAACCCGATTTGCATCCTGATTTCATATTACTGACCATCACTTATTTTATAAGTCAAGGTTAGTAATTCTCAATACTCCACCACTAAAAGACAAAATCCTTGCTAAAGCCCATAGCACTCCTATTGGGAGACATGGTGGTTACTTAAAAACTCTAAAAAGGGTGACTACCAATTTATTTTGGCCCCATTTTAAGCAAGATGTCAAAAATATGTCCAAAATTGCTTGATTTGCCAACAAAACAAGTACCGGACACTTGCTCCGGTAGGTCTTTTGCAACCTTTACCTCTCCCACACCGAGTATGGGAAGACATATCTATTGACTTCATTGTGGGCTTACCCCGTTCAGCAGGTTATGATACAATTTTGGTGGTCATTGACAGGTTCAACAAGTATTCCCATTTCTTAGCTCTATCTCACCCCTTTACTGCCAAGACTGTGGCTGCCATTTTTTGCAGAGAGATTATACGATTACATGGGATACCACGTTCCATTCTTTCAGTGCTGGACCTCGCTCTCGGGTTCTCGGAGTCCAACGATCCAAAGCGGAGTCACAATCGAAACTCATTGGGCTCGAGCCCCGACCCCCAAGGCTAAACACTGGGTGCTAAATTTTATATACATCGCGGAATCAAAATGAACATCATACATTCACACAAAATGTCATTATAATATCCAAAAAGTCAACAAAATGGTCAACATGATATCATTCATAACAAAACTGAAAAACAAAATACATGAGAATGCTCGATGCCAACATGCTTGGAAAACTATCCAAAAGTACTAACTTAGTACCAAAGTCTCTAACTATTGAGGAGCGTTCGATCCCTTGCAAGAATCTAACCGTCGTCCTGAGTTACACCTGGGGAGGAAAAATTAATGGGGTGAGCTACACAGCCCAGTGACTAATATATCTATAGCCATCGATAATTAGTGCAAATTTAAACATATGTATAGATATATGTCTAGCAATTCTATCACGCATAGCAATAACAAGCAATTTACAATTTCATCACATATGTTTCAGTTCAGACAACATTCAAGATGTTTCATCATTGACAAATCAAAAATGCAATGCACACACAAACGGCTCGAGAGTTTCGTGAAACAGGACGGATAACCTGAGGGTTATACCGTAAACAGAACGAGTCCGATTTCTCAGGATCTCGTGGCCACAATCGGG
>JAOSBM010156402.1:0-11817 GCA_027568955.1 Erythroxylum tenue | reverse complement strand
CTTATGTTCTTTTAACCTTAAGTGTCTTGCCAAAAATATCCTTGAACATTCTGACATATCACTTTCTTCTAGAAAATTTCCCCCATTGTCTTAAGTTTCTAAAGCCACCAAAATCATTCAATTTGGTTTAGTGATTCAAAAGATATACTTCAAACATTTTTGGACTGCTCTTGTCCAAAATAGCATACTATGCACAACTTCCATCCAAAACTTGAAAGTCTTAGGGACTGAATTACAACTCACTTCCTTCAGACAGTTTTTGGCTCTATGTCTCTAGTTTAAAAAAAATTAGAAATCATCTCATTTGGATTAGTAAAGCTCCAGAAATCATCAAAACACTGAAATATGTTCAGTGGAATAACACCAGTTCATAATACTTAAGAGCACACTCACTGAACCCGTCCCACTTTTTCCACTCAATATTTGTTACTTCATATCAGATAGCTATGATTCTTGGTGGAGATATAGAGAAAGGCTTACAAATCTAACGGTTCAAGAATCAAGTCAATCGGGTGTCTAGAAAAGAAGTTATGGCCAAAAGAATCAAACATGTTTTTGTCTTCAATGATACTGAACCTATTTCGGGGAAACAGTTATAACTTTCTGTAGAAATTTCTGATTGAGGTTTTCTTTAGAGAGTTTGAAAGAAGACTTCAAGAGTTACAACTCTCATGAACACATCAAAGGCAAATTCTTTCATCTGAGAGGTTGAAAATTGAACAAACGATATGACATCATTTTTGAGACGGAGTGACATCATCAGATGAAACAAGGTTGGGAAAATTACTATAAATTTCCCTACAAATATCAATTTAATTTGTTCTTTATATGGTTGAAAAGAAGAATTCAAGAGATACAACTCTTATGAAGAAGTCGAAGGTAAATTCGTTTATCTGTGGGGCCAAAAATGGATCAGACGATATGACATCATTTTTAAAAATGGATCATACGATATGACATCATTTTTTAGATGAAGTGACGTCATCAGACGAAACAAGGTTGGGAAAATTATCATAACTTTCCCTACAGATAACGGATTGAGGTGTTCTTTGAATGTTTCAAAAGAGGACTTCAAGATCTACAACTTTGGTGAAGACCTCGAAGTAAGATTCGGCCTCTAAAATGTTCAAAAATGGAACAGAAGAAGGGAGCAGAAAAATTAAGATGAAGATAACGTCAGTAAGAACAAAACTAAGACGAAGATGACGTCAGCAAGAACAAAACTAAGACGAAGATGATGTCAGCAAAACTAAGACGAAGTTGGTCAAACTAAGACGGAAAAAGTTAAACTAAGACGATAGGGTGAACAGTAACTTCGTCTTACTTTTTCTCCAGAATGTCTCCACTTATAAAGATCATAACTTTTAGCTCAGATGTCCAAACTTTTCATACTATATACCGTTGGAAAGATAAAAGAAAGATCTACAACTTTCCAGAGACAACTTCAAGAAAAACAATACATATCAATCCCAAATTTGCCCGTAAATTTCAAAGACAAATTTTCCACTCATACACCAACATACTGCACCCAATTCTTAACTTCATGACAACTTTTGAGATTCTTAAAGATAGAATTGAAATTCGATGTCTTCATACGAAATGTAGCCATATATCTTTATTTTAATCCAAATCAAGAATCATCTCGTTTGGACAACTAAAGAAAACGTTGTGGCTAAAAGACTGAAGCATACTCAGTGAACATTTTCCAGATCAACTCTTTATTTCAAAATCTTTCCTTGCACAACTCATGCCAAAATCATCTTTTCTACTTCATTTACTCTTCATTCTCATCTTCATTTCAAATCAATAGAATCCATAAAGAAATTATAATCCATGAATAATCATGAACACGAATAACAGAACATACATATAATTACATATCCTTCATCAACATACTACACATATTCAACCAAAAATCTCTTATCCACCAAAAACACCGTAACAGCTTCACTTTACTGCTAACTTTCACCTTAATTCTTCCTATTCCAAAATCTCTTATCCACCAAAAACACCGTAACAAAATATGAATCTATACACATTTCTTATTCCCTACTTTACTCTTATCTATAAATTCTTGATTCAAGAACTTTCATTCATTTGCTCTTAACTCGTGACTAATCACCAAAATTTCTCATTCAATAGTTCTAATCTCTTACGAAAAGTTCGGGGTCCAACAAAAAGTGCCCTGAATAGAGAGAAAGTGCACATCAAAATTTGATCCAGCCTCAATCGATGACCAAATGACCTCTGATCGGGATGAAATTTTAGTATGTTGTTCCTTAGTCTTGCCTCTTGACATTCAACGGTTAGAATCTGATTTGATGCTCTCTAACTTAGTATTTTCTTTCTAGCTCTCTTTGTATATGAGTTTGTATTATGTCATATATTAGTGATGATTATTATATTTTTTATGCCAAAGAGAAAAGTGGCCAGAAGAGAGAGAAAGTCCATATCAAAATTTGCTCTAGCCTCGATCGATGACCAAACGACCTCTGATCGGGATGAAATTTTAGTTTGTTGTTCCTGAGTCTTGTCTCTTGTCATCCAACAGTTAGAATCTGATTCCAAGCTTTTTAACTTAGTATTTTCTTTATAGCCCTCTTTGTATACGAGTTTGTATTATGTCATATATTGGTGATGATTATTAGATTTTTTGTGCCAAAGAGAAAAGTGCCTAGAAGAAAGAGAAAGTTGATATCAAAATTTTTTCTACTCTCGATCGATTACCAAACGACCTCTAATCAGGATGAAATTTTAGTATGATGTTTCTGAGTCTTACCTATTGACATCCAACTGTTAGAATCTAGTTTGGAGCTCTCTAACTTAGTATTTTCTACCTACCCCTCCTTATACACGAGTTTGTATTATGTCATATTTTGGTGATGATTATTACATTTTTGTGCCAAAGAGAAAAGTTCTTAGAAGAGAGAGAAATTGTATATCAAAAATTATCGATCAACTACCAAAAGACCTCTGATCAGGATGAAATTTTAGTCTGTTATTCCTGGGTCTTGCCTCTTTACATCCAACGGTTAGAATCTGATTTGCAGCTCTTTAACTTAGTATTTTCTGTCTAGCCCTCCTTGTATACGAGTTTGACTTATGTCATATTTGATTAATGATTGTTAGATTTTTTTGCCAAATAGAAAAGTGTTTAGAAGAGAGAGAAAGTTCATATCAAAATTACTCTTGTTTCGATCGATGACCAAACAACCTCTAATCGTGATGAAATTTTAGTATGTTATTCTTGAGTCGTGTCTCTTGACATCCAACAGTTAGAATTTGATTTGAAGCTCTCCAACTTAGTATTTTCTTTCTAGCCCTCTTTGTATAAGAGTTTGTATTATGTCATTTTGTGGTGATAATTATTTTATTTTTTTGTGCCAAAGAGAAAAGTGCCCAGAAGAGAGAGAAAGTTCATATCAAAATATGCTCTAGTCTCGATCGATGACAAAACGACCTATAATAAGGATGAAATTTTAGTATGTTGTTCCTAAGTCTTGCCTCTTGACATCTAACGGTTATAATCTGATTTGCAACTCTCTAACTTAGTATTTTCTGTCTAGCTCTCCTTGTATACGAGTTTGTATTATGTCATTTTTGGGTGATAATTATTATATTTTTTTGTGCCAAAGAAAAAAGCATCTAGAAGAGTGAGAAAGTTCATTTCAAAATTTACTTTAGTCCCAATCGATGACCAAATGACCACTGATTGTGAGGAACTTTCAGTATGTTGTTCCTGAAGCTTGTCTCTTGATATGTAACAGTTAGAATCTGATTTGGAGCTCTCTAATTTAGTATTTTTTGTATAGCCCTACTTGTATACGAGTTTGTATTATCTCATATATTAGTGACGATTATTATATTTTTTTTGCTAAAGAGAAAAGTGCGTAGAAGAGAGAGAAAGTCTATATCAAAATTTGCTCTAACCTCGAGCGATAACCACTTGACTTCGGATCAGGATGAAATTATAGTATGTTGTTTCTGAGTATTGCCTCTTGACATCTAACGGTTAGATTCTGATTTAGAGCGCTCTAAATTAGTATTTTCTATCTAGCCCTCCTTGTATACGAGTTTATATTATGTCTTATTTGGGTAATGAATATTAGATTTTTTTTGTGCCAAAGAGAAAAGTGACTATAATATAGAGAAAGTTCATATCAAAATTTGATATAGTCTCAATAGATGACCAAACGACCCCTGATAGGGATGAAATTTTAGTATGTTGTTTTCGAGTCTTGCCTCTTGACATCAAATGGTTAGAATCTGACTTGGATCTCTTTAACTTAGTATTTTCTATCTAGCGCTCCTTGTATACGAGTTTGTATTATGCCATATTTAAGTGATGATTATTAGATTTTGTTATACGAAAAAGAAAAGTTCCCAGAAGAGACAAAAAGTCCAAATCAAAATTTGCTCTAGCCCCAATCGATGACCAAACGACCTTTAATTGGAATGAAATTTTAGTCTATTGTTCCTGAGTCTTGCCTCTTGACTTCAAAAAGTTAGAATCTGATTTGGAGTTTTCTAACTTAATATTTTCTGTCCAGCCCTCCTTATATAAGAGTTTGTATTATGTCATAATTGAGTAATAATTATTGGATTTTTTTGGGTAAAAAAAAAGTGCCAAGAAGAGAGACAAACTGCATATCAAAATTAGCTTCATCCTCAATCGATGACCAAACGACCTCTGATTGGGATGAAATTTTAGTATGTTATTCCTGAGTCTTACATCTTCACATCCAACAATTAGAATCTGATTTGGAGCTCTCTAACTTAGTATTTTTTTGACTAGACCTCCTCGTATAAAGGTTTGTATTTTGTTATATTTGACTGATGACTATTAGATTTCGTTGTGCAAAGAAGAAAAGTGCCCAGAAAATAGAGAAAATGCATATAAAAATTTGCTTCAGCCTCAATCGAAGACCAAACGACCTCTGATCGGGATGAAATTTTAGTATACTGTTCCTGAGTCTTGCCTCTTAACATCTAACAGTTAAAATCTGATATGAAGCTCTCTTACTTAGTATTTTCTATCTAGCCCTCCTTATATACGAGTTTGTATTATGTCATATTTGATTGATGATTATTAGATTTTTTTTGTGCCAAATAGAAAAATGCTTTGAAGAGAGAGAAAGTTATATCAAAATTAGCTCTTTTTTCAATCGATGACCAAACAACCTCTGATTGGGATGAAATTTTAGTATGTTGTTCCTGAGTCTTGTCTCTTGACATTCAACGGTTAGAATCTGATTTGAAGCTCTCTAACTAAGTATTTTCTTTCTAGCCCTCTTTGTGTAAGAGTTTGTATTATATCATATATTAGTGATAATTATTAGATTTTTTTGTGCCAAAGAGAAAAGTGCCCAGAAGAGAGAGAAAGTTCATATCAATATATACTCTAGTCTCGATCGATGACCAAACGACCTCTGATCAGGATGAAATTTTAGTATGTTGTTCCTGAGTCCTTCCTCTTGAAATCCAACGGTTATAATCTGATTTACAGCTCTCTAACTTAGTATTTTTTTGTGTAGCTATCTTTTTTGTGTTGTCATTTTTTGATGAAAATTATTATATTTTTTTGTGCCAAAGAGAAAAATGTCTACAAGAGAGAAAGCTTATATCAAAATTTACTTTAGTCTCAATCGACGACCAAATGACCGCTGATCGTGAGGAAATTTTGGTATGTTGTTCCTGAAATTTACCTCTTGACATCTAACGGTTAGAATATGATTTGGAGCTCTCTAACTTAGTATTTTTTGTATAGCCCTACTTGTATACGAGTTTGTATTATGTCATATTTCGGTGATAATTATTAGATTTTGTTGTGCAAAAGAAAAAAGTGCCCAAAAAAGAGAGAAAGTGGATATCAAAAGTTGCTCCAGCCTTGATTGATGACTAAACGACCATCGTGATGAAATTTTAGTATGTTGTTCCTGAGTCTTGTCTCTTGAGTGGAAACGGTTAGAATCTGATTTGAAGCTCTCTAACTTAGAATTTTCTTTGTAGCTCTGTTTGTATATGAGTTTGTATTATGTCACATATTAGTGATGATTATTATTTTTTTGCGCTAAGGAGAAAAGTGCTTAGAAGAGAGAGAAAGTCGATATCAAAATTTACTCTAACCTCAATCAATAACCATATGACCTCTGATCGGGATGAAATTATAGTATGATGTTTATGAGTCTTGTCTCATGACATCCAACGGTTAGGATCTGATTTGAAGATCTCTAACTTAGTATTTTCTTTCCAGCCCTCTTTGTATAAGAGTTTGTATTATGTCATATATTACTGATAATTATTAGATTTTTTGTGCCAAAGAGAAAAGTGCCCAGAAGAGAGAGAAAGTTCGTATCAAAATATGCTCTAGTCTCGATTGATGACCAAACGACCTCTGATCAGGATGAAATTTTAGTATGTTGTTCCTGAGTCTTGCCTCTTGACATCCAACACTTATAATCTGATTTGCAGCTCTCTAACTTAGTATTTTCTGTCTTGCTATCTTTGTATACGAGTTTGTATTATGCGATTTTTGGGTGATAATTATTATATTTTTGTGCCAAAGAGAAAAGCGTCTAGAAGTGAGAGAATGTTCATATCAAATCTTACTTTAGTACCAATTGATGACCAAATGACCACTAATCGTGAGGAAATTTTAGTATGTTGTTCCTGAAATTTGCCTCTTGACATTTTAGTATGCAGTTCCTTGAAGTCCATATCAAAATTTGCTCTAGCCTCGATCGATGACTAAACGACCTCTAATCGAGATAAAATTTTAGCATACTGTTCCTGAGTCTTGCCTCTTGACATCCAATGGTTAGAATCTGATTTGAAGCTCTCTAAGTTAGAATTTTTTTCTAGCCCTCTTTGTATACGAGTTTTTATTACGTCATCTATTAGTTATGATTATTATATTTTTTTATGCTAAGGAGAAAAGTGTGTAAAAGAGAGAGAAATTCCATATCAAAATTTTCTCTAACCTCGATCGATAACCACATGACCTTTGATCGGGATGAAATTATAGTATGTTATTTATGAGTCTTGCCTCTTGACATCTAGTATGTTATTTATGAGTCTTGCCTCTTGAAATCTAACGGTTAGAATCTGATTTAGAGCTCTCTAACATAATATTTTCTGTCTAGCCCTCCTTGTATACGAGTTTGTGTTATGTCATATTTGGCTGATGATTGTTAGATTTTTTGGTGGCAAAGAGAAAAGTGCCCAAAAGAGAGAGAAAGTACATATCAAAATTTGATCAAGCCTCGATCGATTACCAAACGATCTCTGATCGGGATGAAAATTTAGTATGTTCCTGAGTCTTGCCTCTTTACATCCAACGGTTAGAATCTGATTTGCAGCTCTCTAACTTAGTATTTTTCTGCCTACCCCTCCTTGTATACGAGTTTGTATTACGTCATATTTGATTGATGATTATTAGATTTTTTGTGCCAAATAGAAAAGTGCTTAGAAGAGAGAGAAAGTTATATCAAAATTTGCTCTTGTTTTGATTGATGACCAAACAACCTCTGTTCGGGATGAAATTTTAGTATGTTATTCCTGAGTGTTGCCTCTTGACATCCAACGGTTAGAATCTGATTTGAAGCTCTCTAACTTAGAATTTTCTTTCTTGCTCTATTTGTGTATACCAGTTTGTATTAGGTTATATATTAGTGATGATTATTATATTTTTTGTGCCAAAGAGAAAGGTACCCAGAAGAGAGAGAAGGTTCATATCAAAAATTGCTCTAGCCTCAATTGATGACCAAATGACCTCTGATAGGGATTAATTTTTAGTATTTTGTTCCTGAGTTTTCCCTCTTGACATCCAAGAGTTAGAATCTGATTTTGAACTCTCTAACTTAGTATTTTTTGTCTAGACCTCCTCGTATAAAGGTTTGTATTATGTTAAATTTGAGTGATGATTATTAGATTTTGTTGTGCAAAGAAGAAAAGTGCCAAAAAATAGAGAAAGTGCATATAAAAATTTGCTTTAACCTCAATCGATTACCAAACGACCAACGACCTCTGATCGGGATGAAAATTTAGTATATTGTTCCGGAGTCTTGCCTTATGACATCCAACGGTTAGAATTTTACTTGAAGCTCTCAAACTTAGCAATTTCTTTCTAGCCCTCTTTGTATACAAGTTTATATTAAGTCATATATTGGTGATGATTATTACTTTTTTTTGTGCCAAAGAGAAAAGTGCCCAGAAGAAAGAGAAAGTTCATATCAAAAGTTGCTCTAGTCTTGATCGATGACCAAACGACCTTTGATCGGGATGAAATTTTAGTATGTTGTTTCCAAGCCTTGCCTCTTGACATCCAACAGTTAGAAACTAGTTTGGAGCTCCCCTACTTAGTATTTTCTGTCTAGCCTTCCTTGTATAAGAGTTTGTGTTATGTCATATTTGGGTGATGATTATTAAATTTTTTTCTGCTAAAGAGAAAAGTGCCCAGAAGAGAGATCTAGTGCATATTAAAATTTGCTTAAGCCTCTATTGATTACCGAACGACTTCTGATCAGAATGAAATTTTAGTTTGTTCTTCTTGAGTCTTACCTCTAGACATCCAAAAGTTAGAATCTAATTTAAAGTTCTTTAACTTAGAATTTTCTTTCTGGCTCTCTTTGTATACGAGTTTGTATTATGTCATATATTGGTGATGATTATTATATTATTTTGGGCCAAAGAGAAAAGTTGCACTAAAGAGAGAGAAAGTTCATATCAAAATTTGCTCTAACCTCGATCGATGACTAGACGACCTCTGATAGGGATGAAATTTTATTATGTTGTTCCTGAGTCTTGCCTTTTAACATCCAAAAGTTAGAATCTGATTTGGAGCTCTCTAACTTAGTATATTCTGTCTATCCCTCCTTGTATACGAGTTTGTATTAAGCCATATTTAAGTGATGATAATTAGATTTTGTTGTGCAAAAAAGAAAATTACCTAGAAGGAAGAGAAAGTGCATATCAAAATTTGCTTAAGCTCAATCGATGACCAAACGACCTCTGATCGTAATGAAATTTTAGTATGTTGTTCCTGAGTTTTGCCTCTTGACATCCAACGGTTAGAATCTTATTTGAAGCTCTCTAACTTAGTATTTTCTTTCTAGCCCTCATTGTATACGAGTTATATTAGTCATATATTGGTGATGATTTTTAGATTTTTTTGTGCCAAAGAGAAAAATGCCCAGAAAAGAGAGAGAGTGCAAATTGAAATTTGCCTAAACAACCTTTGATCGGGATGATCTGGTTTGGATCTCTCGAACTTAGTATTTTTTGTCTAGCCCTCCTTGTATACGAGGTTGTATTATGTCATATTTTTCCGTTGTTTATTTGATTTTTTATGCCAAATAGAAAAGTGCCTAGAAGAGAGAGAAAGTGCATATCAAAATTTGCTCAAGCCTCAATCGATTACCAAATGACCTCCGATCAAGATGAAATTTTAGTATGCTGTTCCTGAGTCTTGCCCTTGACATCCAACGGTTAGAATCTGATTTGAAGCTCTATAACTTAGAATTTTCTTTCTAGCTCTCTTTGTATATGAGTTTGTATTATGCCATATATTGGTGATGATTATTATATTTTTTTGTGCCAAAGAGAAAAGTGTCATGAATAAATAGAAAGTCCATATCAAAATTTTCTTTAGCCTCAATCGATGACGAAACGACCTCTGATCGAGATGAAATTTTTGTATGTTGTTCCTGAGTCTTGCCTCATGACATCCAACGGTTAGAAGCCAATTTTAACCTCTCTATCTTAGAACTTTCTTTCTAGCTCTCTTTGTATAAGAGTTTGTATTATGTCACATATTAGTGACGATTATCATATATTTTTTTGTTAAAAGCAAAAGTTCCTAGAAAAGAGAGAAAGCCCATATCATAATATGCTCTAGCCTTGATCGATGTCCAAACGACCTCTGATCGGGATGAAATTTTAGTATGTCGTTCCTGAGTCTTGCCTCTTGACATCTAACGATTAGAATCTAATTTGAAGCTCTCTAACTAAGAATTTTCTTTTTCGTTCTCTTTGTAAACGAGTTAGTTTTATGTCATATATTGGTGATGATTATTATATTTTTTCTGCCAAGGGGAAAGGGCCTAGAAGAGAGAGAAATTTCATATCAAAAATTGTTCTAGTCTCGATCAATGACCGAATGACCTTTGATTGGGATGAAATTTTAGTATGTTATTTTCGAGTCTTGCCTATTGACATCTAACGGTTAGAATTTAATTTTGGCTCTCTAGCTTAGTATTTTCTGTATAGGCCTCCTTCTATACGAGTTTGAATTTTGTCATATTTTGGTGATGATTATTAAATTTTTTGTGCCAAAGATAAAAGTGTATAGAAGATAGAGAAAGTGCATATCAAAATTTTCTCAAGCCTTGATCGATTATCGAATGACCTCTGATCAGGATGAAATTTTAGTATGTTGTTCCTAAGTCTTGCCTCTTGATATCCAACGGTTAGAATCTAATTTGAAACTCTCTAACTTAGAATTTTCTTTCTAGCTCTCTTTATATACGAGTTTGTGTTATGTCATATATTGGTGATGATTATTATATTATTTTGTGCCAAAGAGAAAAGTTGTACCGAAGATAGAGAAAGTTTTTATCAAAATTTGCTCTAGCCTCGATCGATGACAAAATGACCTATGATCGGGAAGAAATTTTAGTATGTTGTTTCTGAGTCTTGCCTCTTGACATCTAACGATTAGAATCTGATTTGAAGCTCTCTAACTTAGAATTTTATGTCTAGCCCTTCTTGTATACGAGTTTGTATTATTTCATATTTTGGTGATGATTATTAGATTTTTTTGTGCCAAAGAGAAAAGTGCCCAGAAGAGAGAGAAAGTGCATATCAAAATTTGCTCAAGACTCGATCGATTACCAAACGACCTCTGATCGGAATGAAAATTTAGTATGTTGTTCCTTAGTCTTACCTCTTGACATCCAATGATTATAATATGATTTGAAGCCCTCTAACTTAGAATTTTCTTTCTAGTTCTCATTCTATACGAGTTTGTATAATGTTCTTAGTTTTGCGCATCTTCTTTGTTTTGTACTTCTACTTAGTTTTGTGCGTCGCCTTAGTTTTACGCATCTTTTTAGTTTTGCACATCTTCTTAGTTTTGCACATCTTCTTAGTTTTCTGCATCTTCTTAGTTTTGAGCATCTTCTTAGTTTTCTTCATCTGTTTAGTTTTGCGCTTCTTCTTAGTTTTGCGCATCTTCTTAGTTTTGTGTATCTTTTTAGTTTTGCACATTTTCTTAGTTTTGTGCACCTTCTTAGTTTTGCACATCATCTTTGTTGGACCCCGTTTCCGGAGCCCAACATCGGACGCGAAACCATGAAACCTGAGCGTGAGAGAAAGACTTGGAAATGCAAATTTAGGAAAAGAAACTCCACGGAAGCAGACGGCAACGTCGCAACGTCTGGGACTGCACGTCGCGACGGGCATGGGTGAGGACATACGTCGTGACGTGTGATTAAACATGCGTCGCGACGAGCCTGCGAGTCATACGTCGTGACGAGTAATTACTTCAACGTCGCGACGAACCAGCGGCTTGCCCTCGTCGCGATGAACACTTGTCGTGACGAGCGCCCCAACCCTAGACGGCAAAACTACAGCAAAGCTTAAATAAATCTTAACTCTCTTAACCATACACCCACATCAGTCCCAAAATGAAAGAACTCATACCTAAATTACATGCATTCTTCGAAAGTCTGAATGTAAATTTCACCAATAACCAGAGTAAGATTTTTACAAAGCTTTAATGGCATTTGAAGCCATAAAACAACATCCAAAATACAAAAG
>JAOSBM010156369.1:0-11823 GCA_027568955.1 Erythroxylum tenue | reverse complement strand
CACACAATATATTAAGGGTTCGTAATATGCTCTCATGCTCATGAATATAATGAAATTATCTCAAAAGATTCATAAAACTATCTTTAGTATCAAAAATAAATCTCATAACTCAGTTATGGTTCACTTGACTTAAATTGTTTTAAAACTCGCTTGAATTTTAGATATGGTTTATTTTGCTCATTTTGTTTATCATTTGATTGGTTAATTTATTCAATTAACTTTTTTACTTATTTTGTCCTGCTGTTGAACTTAATCTCTCATATATTATTTGATTTCATTATAATAAAGCTACTAATATTAACAAAAATAAATTCATTTATGGAAACATATTTTGATATCACTAAAATCATAAGTTAGGACATCATTTGGTTTGATTATTTCATATAATTTGTCTTACAATAGTTGTTTCTTTAATTGAATATTAACATACAATTTTCTTTTAATAAATTTTTGCTTAATTCTTTTTTTTAATATAAATGGCTAATGACTTTCTTATTTTCTTTCACATTTTTAATCTTTCCTATGATTTACAAATCCAAAAGGTTCATGTTTGTCACACTAGAATTATGAGACTTTTAATTATCACATATTGAATAGTTAATTAAATATATTCCAAGAAGTAAATATAAAGACAAAAATGGAAAATCATCTTGGAATTCAATTTAGTTTAATTAAGAAGGAAATTGAAATGAAAGAAGTTGTTAATTGTTTAACTTTGGCACCTTTTTTGCCTTTAATATTTTAAATACATATAATATAAGCAAACTGGTAAAAGTTTACTGTAAGTGTGATTAAATTGATACTATTTGAGAGGACAAGACAAAATAAAGTGCAAACAATATAATCCTTTAAAGGTCTTGGAGGAATTGGAAGTGATGCTTAGTATTTTAGATCTGTATTATGTTTTATCATCAATCAATTGAAACTCTTGAATCTTATCAAAATGGTTATGTTAAAAAGATTAAGAAACCTATATTTCAAGCTTATTAGAGCACTTTGACTAGCTATTTGCTTTAAACATTTACCATGTAACTGCTTAAAATAATCATGTAGATTAACTCTTGATATGCCCATGTTTATAGTTAGAGTTAAGACATACATGAGTTACTCCGTCTTCTATAGAAATTTGTGCCAACATTAGCCCACATTCAAATTATATAATAAATAAAGTATTTCTTGTTATTTCTCTTTATTCTTTTAGTCCTTTACTAAAGAAAAAATTAAACAAATAAATTTGTTAACCTAATAGTGAGATCTTATTCCAATAGCTAGGTAATGATTAAATATAAAAAAGTAGATATGTCATTATTATGGTAAGCCCCTAATAATTAACAAAGCCTAAGTTTTGTATGTTTATACAAATATTGACTTGTTAATTCTCATAAGTTGTTTAACTAAATTGGCTTTAGTGATAAATTCTCTATTTCTCTGTCTGACCCTCCAGCTTGAAATACAAAGGAAATCACTTTACTTAAAAGAACAACAAATTGGAAATCTCTCCCAAAGAAGAAAAGTAGATAGAGTCATGGTGAGCTACTTTTGATTAAATGATTTCCTGAATTATTAGACTCTCTTTAACAATAACATCTCATCTAATCATTGTTACATAGAGGTCATTGTGAATTTGCCCAAAAATATTAAACTTGTTCCTTTTAAGATCAATAACTACTTGGTGGAATAGTTGGGATTCAAAGATGTTGTCTAAAAGGATATTAATACCATTTTCTATGGCTGCAAATTAGACAATTTAATGAAAAACCTAAAGGAGATACAAAGAAAGAACTGAAAAGTTATCAAGGCTATTGGAAAAAAATCATATTGCAGTTTCAAATTCGAGATTGGAGTTATGTTTGATGTAAGGACTTCTACTAGCAAAAACAGGCGATAATAACCTAAGCGAAGTGGAAAAATATAAATTCCTAAAAATATTGATGCAAGGGTAAGTTGGCTTAGAGATGGTGATAGCAATAAGAGTATTTTAACATCTCCATTCTCATTTATTGGAACTCATACAAAACAATAACTTTCCTTAATGATTAAGGAAAGGAAATAACCAACCAAAATGATCTCAAAAGTCTTTTTATTGAACATTTCACTTACTTTCCAAGAGGTGAAAATGATTTTCTTTTATATAAAAAGTCCTTATAATACCTTATTCACCAATTAATAGCCTATGAACAAATGTTGTCTGTGAGATCTTTCATAGAAAAATAGCTGTAGTAAAATTTACACAAGTTTAACAAGATAATTGTGGCATGCTTAAGCAAGAAGTTAGTGTAACCAAAGTTGTCCAAAAAGTTGCAAGTGTGTTAATAGCATATTTTAGTAAGAAAACTTCATTTAGACTATTTCATGATGTTCAACACCATTGCGAAAACATTATTAGTGCAAGATATAGAATTTGGATAGGCCAAAGTTCATTTTAGTTTTGGGTAGTGATTATTATATTTTGGCAATTATTTTTCAACTATATCAGTTATGATGGTCATTCGGTTATAATAATTGGTAATTGGGTGTTCTAATATGCTCTTCCAATAGTCATGCTATTTGGATTGAAAAGAGAACTTATATAACTAATTGCTATAAGGATTAAAACAATGTAAACTTTGTAGTTAGGGTGTAACTCTTATAAACTTCCTTTAACTATTGTCTCTTCTATATATGTGTGAAATATGGGTATATATGGACTTGTTCAAGCCCTCATTTCATGTATAATCCTTTGTGACATGTTAATAAAAGTTACTCCAATGTTTATGTTTTATGTTCGTTTATTTTCGATTATAAATTTTACTTAAAAAAATGAACAAAAGATGTTTATGAAAATGTCCCGAAGAAAATTTTAAATTATTAATTGGAAAATTTCCCAAAGACATTCTTAAATTATTAATTGTTTCCTTACTAAAACTTGGTTATAATTTATTTATAGATATATACAAACAACCAACTTCATTTATATTATGTTAGGTTACATTAGTAAAGTCCTAGAGTGTGAAAATGAAATCGCACACCAACAGTTCAACAAAATATCTCAATATTAAGTGTTTAACAAAATTTTTCAACAGACTGCACAATATGTTTGGCAGGAACTTACTGAAAACTTATTGGGGAATTAAGCTACAACACATTAAATTAAAGGCTAATATCTAACCTCGAATTGACCTATGTGAAAAACAAAATCAAAGCACAGCAACAAGATAAATTTGGTGACAAATGGTGGGAGAAAATATGGAACATTTGAGATGAAAGATGGCTAGTTAGAACAATTCCTTGGATTAGTCCTAAAAGAAGGATTTTTTGTGACTATTTGATTGGATGGCATGAATGAGGCGCATTAAATAGTTGAGTAAAGGTGATGGAGGATGCTTTGTAACTTATTTAAACCAATGTTTTCCATAATAATAGTGACAACTAGACAATGCTAAAAATCCCTAAACCAAAGCACTTTGATGGTGTTTGAGATGCTAAGATATTGGAGAAATTTTTGTGAGATAAGAATTAATATTTTTATGTTGTAAAGGTGCCAAAAATGGATAATGAGATCATGAACATTATGTATTTAGTTGGTGATGTTAAATTGTATGATTATTTTAATACTAGTTGTTTATAAATTGAGATTTAAGAAGTGTTATAAAGAGCATTTCCTACCTTATAAAACCTCTTATATAGCTAGAGAAACCTTGCAAAAGTTGAGACGTGAATGAATAGTCCAAAACTATGTTAAGGCCTTTAATTCTCTTCTACTGAACATCTATAATATGTTGGAAGAAGACACACTCTTTAATTTTTTACTACGACTCTAGTCTTGGGTATAATTATAGCTACATATGTAAGGTGTCTAAAATAAAATATAAGTTATCCATATGTAGCAAGGGGTTACTAAAACTATTACTTGATGTAATAAAATGGAAGGGAAAGCTCGTATCTTTTCTCATCACCTAATATGTTCTATTAATGTTTTACAAGAAAAAGAGATTACTTAGCCAACTTTAGAAGCAAGTTGACAAGGGTGTACATAATAGATAAATTCAACAAAATTATTACCGACAAGGATGTCAACTTTCTTTTAATAGGAGAGGCTAACAAGACTCTCTTTTTAATAGATGGATTCATAACATTTACATCAGTCCAACAATATAATAATGATATGCTTTGGAAAAGAAGCTAGTGTAACCAAAGCTATCTAGAAAATTGTAGATATGTAATGATATATTTTGGTCTGAAATTTTCACTTAGGTTGTTGGGTAATGTTAAATACCATTGTGACAACATTAGCAGCCCAAGATATATATTTTGGATAGACCAAATTTTACTTTAGTTCTTGATAGTGACAATTATTTTTAAAATTATTTATATCAATTATATTATTTATTCAGTTATGATTTATGATAGTTGGATGTTCTAATAAGTCCCTCCAACAATCATATTGTTTAGACATAAAAGGGCAGTTATATAATTGCTAATTACTGTAATGGACAAGACAATATAACCTCTATAGTTGGAGTGTAATTGCTCTTACTTTAACTCCTATCTTTTCTATATATATGTGGAATATGGGTAGAAATAGGTTGGTTAGCCTATTTTAAGCCCTATTTCATATGCAATTTTTTTTTGTGAAACATTAACAATTTTTTTCATTGTTTATATTCTATATTTTTTCATTGTGAAAATGTTCCAAGGGCAATCTTAAATTGTTAATTAGTCGCTTAACTAGACTTGGTTGTAATTTTTTTTAGGTATATGAAAATAACTTAGCATATATTCTATCAAATTACATTGGTTAAGTCCTAAAGTGTGAAATTCAAATTACACACCAATTATTAAATAGAATGTTTTAGTGAGTGCATATTAAGTGTTTGACATAATTCCTTACTCGATTGCACACAAGCTATTTGGCAAGGACTAACTAAGATCTTAGTTAGGAAACGAAGTTACGTCATAATGAAATTAAAGGCCAATATATAACCTCAAGCTAAACTCTATGATATTGTCCCAACTAAAACTTTCTCTATATTGATGTGGAGGTGGCTTTCTTATCCTTAGAACCAAATAAAGGACCTAGCCTTAATAGGTTAAATAGGATTTTTTTTCCTTAGAAGTCTTGGCATTTAGTTAGAGAAACATTTACTTATGTTATTATAGAATTCTTCTACAAATGCAAGATACTTTGGTAGCTTAATAAACCTATATCTGTTCAATTTTAGAAGTTCCAATCTTATGCCAGCTAAGGATTATCGAGCAATCTCATGTCATAACAATATACAAAAGATAATATAAAAATTGTTGTGTAGTAAGATGAAAGATGTCAGTTGATCAATAATCAATCCAACTCAAGGGGCATCAATTAATGGAAGAAATATAAGAGATAATGTTCTTCTAAATCAAAAAATTATGAATAGCTATCGCTCATCTACTAACGTCAACAACTATAAAATAAAAATAGACTTTCAAAAGGCTTTTGATTTAATTAATTATATTTTTTATAAAAATTCTCTCAAGTCAGGTATTTACCAATCTTCATCAAGTGTATAGTTCAATACAACACAACAACCTCTTACACCATTAACATTAATGAAAAACTTACTCCATTAGTAAAAAGATCTAGCAAACTTTAACCAGATGATCCACTCTCATATTACTTATTCGTTATCTACATTGAAGTTTTAATATGATTAATTTACAAGAATAGTGAGTCCAATAGATTATTTAGATTTCACCATAAATGTAGTTCTATAAAATTGTTAAACCTCTTATTTACGGATGACCTTCTTTTATTTAGTAAGTAAAATACCCCTTTAATAATGTATTTTGTGAATGCTTTACAGGTTTTGGAAAATATGTTTGGTCTCACAGCTAACAATAACAAAAAGTTACATCTATATCTCCATATAAAGCTTAGGGATAAGAACTTATCTAGCACAAATCACTGACTTCAATTTAGGAACTCTCCTTATAAAGTATCTAGTGATACCAATAATCACTTTGAGACCAACACATTTGTATTTCCTTCCTCTCATGGAATAAGTGAAACAAAAGATACATAATTAGAATGTAAAGGATTTGTCCTTTACAGGAAGACTACAACTTATTATCTCTATCTTAAACGGTTTACATACTTATTGGAGTGCTCATCTCCTTCTCCATATCAACATAGACAAAGAAATAGAAAGAATGAAGAAGAATTTTCTTTTAACATGTAAGAAATATGATTCCTTTAAAGCTAATATTAATTGTGTTGGAGAGGCTCGGGATCATGCATAACTTGTATGGTAAGGAAATGGAAGTATCAAAATCAAAATTCCAACTCCCAAGATATCCCCATGAACCCATAATCCATGTGCATATATAAACAGACTGTAAGAACATGAAATTACAGCATATGTACCTTGAAAATGCTCCTCCTTTCTTGAATCTTCTCCTTGTTTGGGTTGTAGCAAACACCAAACACCTCCAACATCTAGTGAAGAACATGTAGATATGAAGAAATATAGTGTTTAGGGAAGGTTTGAGCAACAAAAAAAATGGAAACACAAGTAGGATGCTCAATAGGAAGGATAAAAGAGATTATATCATATGTAATAAACATCAAGCAACCCTTGCTTGACATGCAAAGAAATTCTCCCTCTAACTCTTTCTAAAATGTTCACAACGTTTCTGGACTCCATAGTTGCTAATCTATATTTAAGTGATGAGAAATCACTTATATATGTTGCTGGAATTAGTGGGTCACGATCGTGATTCCACCATGGGCATCCATGCAACACTTGGTTCGTCCATTCCTTTTCAACATTTCTTACCACGATCATTTCGCGATATTATCCTGAAACATTCCCTCAATCTCCTAAACGTGTGACCCTTTAGGTTCTCAATTTTTAGCCATTTGAATTATCTTTTAATCCGAGCATTTCATAAATGGTTTCATGACGCCAATTTACCGAAAAGTAAGTGGATTGATATATGAACACTTTGATAGTTAATTATTTGACTTACGAACCTTTCTATAGGCAATTAGTGCAATTCGTCCTTTCACTAATCTATACCCCGCTTGGTTCAGAGTATGGGCCACGTGTTAACTCCCACTAGACTGACTACGTCACATCTAGTCCAAATGATATTAGTTCTCGTCTTAGGGATCTCCTTACTCTTTATGTCATTGAAGACTCTCTTCATGACACATTTACTTTGGCCAGAGATTCCTGAGTAATGACCCCGACAAGAGGTCATGGGTATCATCTCTTTCTATCAGGAGTGGTGAATCCTTTATTGGCTACTCAATTACCTTCGAATGTCAATAATTATACCTAATCACCACCTTATGAGCGACCTCGTCTTGAGGCAACAAGGAATGATATCAAAGCACAGCATCAGTATCCAAGATATCCTTGAGTACCTCAAGTATAAGGAGATTTGTACCATTGTTATGATGAGATTAATCAATGACATTTTATAGATCATCCATATGATAATCTTATAGCGGATCATTTGATGTACTTACTACTCTTAGTAAACATCCACACGTTAACTCTAAACATCTCATGCTTACAGTTTATGAGATCCACTGCTTGATCAAATCAAGGAGTATAATATGTGCTACTCTATCCAGATTAACAATGTCATGTCTCATTAATCCTATGACTAGGGATAATTTAGATACTAACATAATTGCACGTGATAGAAATCTTATTATCATGATCTCATCATGATTTCCTTCATGCTATGTTTTGTATCATGGACTTCATTAACTCGATTTAAGATTGACATCAATTCATAAATATGAATATCAAATTAATGAAAAATGCCTTTCTCTTTATTAATCAAAATAAAGTTTATACAAAATTGCTAAAAGAGATTAACTTTAGAGCACTACTCTAACACTTTCCCATTTGCATTAAAGTCAATCGCCTTTGTATCTAATACCATAGGCGAGTACACTTGAATCAAATCTCATTTGAGGAAGTGGTTTAGTCAAAGGATCAACAATGTTCTGATCTGTGGGCAATCTCTCTATCTTAACATCACCTCTATCAATGATCTACCTGATCAGGTGATATCTCCTAAGTATGTGCTTGGACCTCTAATGAGACCTTAGTTCCTTGACTTGAGCAATAGACCCATTGTTATTGCAATACGACAGTATCGGGTTTACAATGCTCGGAACCACTCCAAGTTTCATAACAAACTTCTTAATCTAAACAACTTCTTTTGTCGCTTCTGCAGCTACAAGTACTCTGATTCAGTCATTAAATCCGCAATCATCTCTTGTTTGGAACTCTTCCAACTGACTGTTCCACCATTTAGTGTGAAAACATAACCTAACTGAGATTTGGAGTCATCCTAGTCAAATTGAAAATTGGCATTTATATGCCCACTCATTACGAGGTCTCCATCTCCATATACTAAGAATACATCCTTAGGCCTTCTCAAGTACTTTAGGATATTCTTGACAGCAACCTAGTGACACTCACTAGGATCCGATTGATATCTTCTCGTAACATTTAGAGCATACGATATATCAGGTCTAGTACATAACCTAACGTAAATAATTGATCTTATTATCGAAGCATACGAGATCAAACTCATGTGAGTCCTCTCATCTTGCATCTTGGGACACATAGATTTCAAGAGTTTTATCCCATGAGTTATGGGATGAAACCCTCTCTTGGATTACTCCATGCTAAACCTATTTAGCACTTTATCTATGTATATAGAATGTGAAAGACTTAGCAACTTTCTTGATCTATCTCTATAGATCTTTATTCCCAACATATATGTTGCTTCTCCAAGGTCTTTCATGGAGAAATTCTGGGACAACCAAATTTTGACAGATTGTAAACTTAAGACATCATTTCCTATTAGTAATGTGTCATCCATATATAACACAAGGAATATGATAGCACTCCCACTAACCTTTTTGTACACACAAGGTTTATCCGAATTTTGTGAGAAACCAAACTCTTTGATTGTCGCATCAAATCGAATGTTCCAACTCCTAGATGCATGCTTCAATCCATAAATGAATTTCTGAAGCTTGCATACCTTTTTGCCATCTTTGGATATGAAGCCCACCGGTTGCATCATATACACATCCTTGGCTAGGTTTCCATTCAAGAAAGTCATCTTCACATCCATTTGTCATATCTTATAATCATAATGAGCAGCAATGGTTAGGAGTATTCTAATGGATTTAAACATGGCTACTGGGTTAAATGTCTTGTCATAGTCAACTCCTTGTCTTTGATGATAACCTTTAGCGACTAGCCTCGCTTTATAAGTAATCACATTATCATCCATGTCGATTTTCTTCTTGAAAATACACTTACACCCTATGGGTTATAGCCCTTCGAGTGGTCAACCAAAGTTCATACTTGGTTTTCAAATATGGAATCCATTTCGAACTTTATGGCTTGAAGCCATTTGTAAGATTATGAACTCTTCAGAGCCTTTTCATAGGTTATAGGCTCATTTTTCTCTATGAGCAATTCACCAATATGTTCACTTACGAGAAATTCATATCTCTCTGGAACATTACGTATCCTACTTGACTGACAATTATTTTGTGTGTCAGAAAGTTCAACTATTGTCTCATTTCCATAAACAACAATTTCAGGTTCGAACAGTTGATCTGCATCTGTTTGAGCATCATGAACTTCATTAAGTTCAATTTTGCTCCCACTGTCATCTCTTAGAAGAAACTGTTTCTCCAAAAATACAGCATACTTTGATACAAACACCTTTTGCTTAGGATATCCTACAAACAGACATTTATTAGATTTCATTTCAAACTTATCTAATTGAATCCGCTTCACGTAAGCTGGACAACCCAAAACTTTCATATGAGAAAGAAATAGTTTCTTGTTAGTCCATATCTCATATGGAGTAACGTCAACTGCTTTTGAAGGGACTTTGTTTATCACATAAACAACAATCTCGAGTGCATAACCTCAAAAGGATTTCAGTAGATCTGCTAAGCCCATCATTGACTTACCATGCCCAACAAGGCTCAGTTTCTCCTTTTAGCCACACCATTATGTCGCAGTGTGTAAGGTGGAGTCCACTGGGATATAATCTTGTTATCCCTGAGATAACTTAGAAACTCCTCGTTTAATATTCACCACCTCGATCTGATTGAAGTTTCTTGACACTTTTATTGAGTTGTTTCTCTACTTCATGTCTGAATTGTTTGAACATTTTAAATACTTCAAACTTGTATCTCATTAGATACACATACCCATATTGTGAATAATCATTAATGAAGGTAATGAAGTACATAAAACCACCTCTGGCATGAATGAACATCGGACCACATACATCAAAATGTATTAATAGTCCATTTGCTGGTACAACCTTACCTTTAAAAGGGAATTTAGTCATCTTGCTTAACAAGCAAGATTCATATGTGTCATATGATTCATAATCAAATGACCCTAAGCTACCACTCCTGTGTAGCTTAGACATGCGTCTCTCATTTATATGGCCAAGTCTACTATGCCATGAGTAAGATGATCTTAAGTTATCCCGTTTTTGACAATAAGGTGTTGTTTGGTTTCGTTTTTTTCTTTAATTTTTTGTTTTCATTTTTAAGAAAAAAGAAACAGCCGGTTAAAACTTGTTTGGTTGAGGATTTTGCGATTTTTCGTTTTCAAAAATAAGAAAACCACAACGAATTTACAAAAACCAAAAAATAACATTTCCGTGTGTTTTTAAAACAAGTTTTCTGTTTTCGTGTATTTTTAAAACAGGTTTTCATATTTCACGTTTCCTGCGCCGCTGACTCTACATCTTTAGACTCTTCCACTGTAAAAAAGTCTTGCATATAGAAATCAACTTCATCGTCTTCTGCGTCTTCTGTTATTTTTACAGCTCATCACATCACACAATTTCTAGGTTTGTTTTCGTATGTGGTTATTTGTGGAGAAACTAGCTCGGACTGGTGATGGTCTACTACTGCCACTCGCCCTCTCCTCATTCACAACTCTACTCCCTTTACCCTCGTCAAAATCCTTGCTTCTACTACCAAATCTCCTCCTACACATCTCTCTCTCTGACCTAAAACCTTTCGGAAATTCCCTCCTTGACACTGCACTAAAACTCTCGGACCAAAAAGCATAGGATTCATTGACCATGACCTTTGACGACCTGGTAAAGAGATTGAGCAATGGAAGCAGCATCAGGAAAAGGAACCCTAGGATTTATCTTCCTCAAATTCTCTGCTTGTTTTCTGGAGAAGTACCTCAGAACTGTACCTTTTACATGTATTAACCCAAGCTTGCCGCCGCCTAGCAACCCAGTCCGATTTGCTCTCCCAGCACTGGATTCCTCTTTAAAATAAACAAATGGTCATGCATTAAATGCTTAAATGCATTTATGTGCCTTTCATACAAGTCTTCACGTTGAATGAAAAGAACTGGATTTGTTTATCTTGATTCATCTTTAAAATAATCAAATGGTCATGCATTAAATGTAACTGTTAAAGCATTAAATGCATTTACCCTTTCATGCAAGTCTTCACGCGTGTATGGCATTTTTTATTGAATGAAAAGCACTGGATTTGTTTATCTAGATTCATCTTTAAAATAAACAAATGGACATGCATTAAATGTAAGTGTTGAAGCATTAAATGCATTTACCCTTTCATGCAAGTCTTCACGTGTATATTGTTTTTTATTGAAACATTCATTGTCTTCACGTGTATTACATCGTTATTGCTTGTTGTGCTATACACAATTATATTAGAATGTGTGGACAAAGTGATGAATTATTTGAAAGTTGTGCTGAAAATGAAGAACAAATTAGCAGAAGTGAAAATGAAGATGCAAGTTCTCAAGT
>JAOSBM010156308.1:0-11829 GCA_027568955.1 Erythroxylum tenue | reverse complement strand
ACAAAATTTACCAAAATAATTATAAATTAATTATAATTTAATAAATACTTGACAATCCACGACGTCTATTGCTAGACGTCGCAGATTGTCAAGTTTCTGCGACGTCTCTCCGACGTCCTCAAAGGTCATACAATCCCTGACGTTTTATCTAAACGTCGGGAATTATACGATTCTTTTCTGACGTCTTCATGAACGTCGCAGAATGGCTAAGCCTTCTACGACGTCTTCACTCAGACGTCGGGGAAACCCATTACTTACCCCACCATCTACGACGTCTATTGTGACGTTTTAATAAACGTCGTAGAGGTTATCTGCGACGTCTTTGGAGCTTCTACGACGTTTAGCAGACGACGCAAATAGTATGTTTTTGTTGTAGTGAGTGCTTGTTATCAGTAATCAAAATCTCAGTCCAACTATGAGCTAACTCATGAGCCATGACCTGTGCTCCACTAGAATCACCTTTTATCATGGTGGGAGTCAAAAACACCATCCTCGAATTCTCCATTCCACCATAAGGAAAGCTGGGAGGCAACACCAACAAATCAAACCTCTCCCAGACATATTCCCCAAATAGCTTTTCCCCTTGCCTTATCATCTCCTCAGTCCATAATTGCAGGTCTAACAATGTTAACCCAGAAAAGCAGTAATCACCCTCGTTTCGATCTCCCATATTATTATCAAATAACTATTTACATCAGATTATATAAAAATAACTCGATTTTCAAAAGCAAAAGATGAGAATATTGATTTCTCCCCTTTTTCGTCAAATAATAGGACAACTCATTTTTTTTAAGACAGGATAGGACCCACCCGCTATCTTTGTTGAAGAAGAAGTTGAAAACAATTTAGGGTTTTTGTATTTTTTTGTTTTTTTGAAAATTCACATGTGTTTTTACCGTGACATGTAAAGACTAACTGACTTGTCTATAACGGTGCATGTATGACATTTTCGTATTTTCGTAAAAAAAACTTAAATTAAGCAAACTCGTAAAAATTTAAACTTTCATTAAGCAAGTTACGAGTTTAAACTTTAAACTAATTAAACTAAAAAACGTTAGGTCCCAATTTGGGCTTTTAGCTTTACAGTTAATGTCTTTAGGTTACAATTCGAGCCGACCTTGTTTCTTTCTTTGTTTCTTTTTTTACTTGTGTACTTCCTTAGCAAATGGCAGCAACATCCTATGGTTTATAGGTGGCCAGGAGATCAAATTATCCCATGAAATTGCAAAGTAATAAGGTAAGGGAAATTGCCACCGCAGGAATTTCCTTTCTTTAATTTTAAGGGATATTACAGAAGACCGTATACTATTAACTAATTTTCAAAAACATCTCTCATTATTTAAATTTAACCTCATAGGGTTCTGTGATGCTATAATTTTTACAATATATTAATATCCTATTATATGATTTTGCACAATTATCAGTATAATACTATATTTGAGAATACGTCATTTCATATATTAGTAGATTATGGTTAATCCTACCAAATTCTTGTTATAGACCTTTCTTTTTTCTATTTCCTTTCCTTCTCCATCTCCATAGCTAGTGACCATACTCCATCGACTAGGTAGTCATTACACTTTATAAAGAATAGCGTAAAAGACAAAAATCTCTCCCATAATTTAAGAATTAAAAAATTAAAATTTAAAGCATTTTAGAATATTTTTCTAATTTTTAATTTTCCATAAAAACTCTTTCTCTTAAATTTTGGTTAAAAATTAATGACAAACTATATGAAGTAAGAATATTAGACGTAGACTAATTAAATGTCAATAATATGGTAATCTAACTCATTGTTTAAACTATATTCGAACCAACTAAATTGATAATTAAGATAATTATAATAAATTATTAGATCGAGTCAGATTTAATAAGTTTATTTCGAGTTTAAAAGTTAGATTGAATTGTCGTATAAATAATATTTGATTAGTACAAGTGTGATAGTGATCATAGCGCATATATTTCATTGTTATTTTTTAATTGCTGAAAATTAGAGAGAGTTATTTTCAAGAACTTTACCTTTTTTGTTTTTATTAATTATGTAAAAATTTATTTAAATCTTGAGAGAAGTCTTTGTTAATCTTTAATAATACCTAAGAAGAGGGAGGGCAAATTAGATGGTAAAATTTAAACAATATATTTCGTTTCTTAGTGTGTTAATGTGCATATATAAATTATAAAGAATGAAAATAAAGAAATAAAGTAATACAATTTAATAGCAAATATAAGCGATAATATAGTAGTTTGCAAACAACCCTTACTTTAGTTTTCTCTTAAGATTCTTTTTAAAATTTCAGTATAACTCTTCTTTTAAGCTGAAAAATAACTTTTGTTCACTCTTTTCTCCTTAAAGATAAATCCTTTTACAATCTTCCTTTATAATAAAGAGGAACCTCAATACTACTTGAAACGCCCCCAAATTCAATACACATAACCTAATAAATATTTATAATTTAAAATATTGATAAGAAGTGATTAGGTTATATTAATTGGACTTATCTCTTTTATTTTGGGTTAATTTTGGTGCTTAATTGGCAAAATTGATGTTTGTTTTACTTTAGGAGTGAAAAGTGGAGATTAGATCAATTTTGCACTACAACAAAGTTGATATTTGGCTATGAAAAAAAAACATAGCTAAATGTTTTTAAAATGTCACCTATAATTTTTAGCTACATTCCTACTTCGTCACACAAAACGTCGCTAAATCTCCATAGCTAAAATTAAACTACAGGTGACGTTTTCAGAAATCGTAGCCAATAGTTTTTGGATACATTATTTCATAGCTAAACATTATTAGCTACGTTTTTAGAAACATAATCAAATATTTTTAGGTACATATTTAATTAAAACGTAGCCAAATCTTTTTAATTTATTTGTCACATTTTACACAACGTAGCCAAATATTATTTAATATGTTTTTAGTAATGTTGCGATATGTTATTTGTGACATTTTAATCCATATTATTGAACAATATATTTTGTATATAATGTATTATTATTATTTTAATTGTGAATTTATTATACAAGTAAATCGTATAAACATATTATAATTCAAAATATCACGCATTGTCTATAAAAATAAAATTATATAAATATCATTAAATTATACTAACAAAAAGAATATTCTTCCTATAAAAGCTTTGTATAGGAAAATACAAAGCATAATAAATAATGTAATTTTTATTGATGTAAGTATAACTTGCAAACAAAGATCTTACATATTCATTTCGGACAATTATAAATGATTTTGACCATTGATGACACATTAACAACATTCAGTCATCAACATTATGTACATTAACAACATAAATGTCACCTATAAATGACACCTATAAATGATTTTGACCATTGATTTTGCTCTACTGGTTTTTGCGTTCTCACAATTTTCCTAAATAAAGAAAAAAATGATAACATAGTCGTTAAATCATCTAACAAGATTAATATAAGCAAAGGTGAAGGTAAAGAAAACAAACCTGAACTTTTGGGTTAGCCTATTAAGCACACAAACTATTCCAATTTTCTTCAAAAATTCGTTCGGGAATATGACTTTGTGCCTCTACATTAGAATGACAATATTTAGAATACTTATGCAACTTGAAATAGCAATCCGTAGTCCTTTGTTTCAATAATAAAGTAACGTAGTTTGAAACATTTGGGTCTCAATATCCACAATATTCAATTTCAACTATGAACAATAAGTAAAATTGTCATTAATCTTTAAATCATTGTATTACATATAGTTAAATATTTTGAAAAATTACCACAACTTTATCCAAAATATTTTCAAGAAATTTGTGGTTCTTCAAGTCTTTAACATATTTTAGACAAGGTAATTATGTTCTTGTAATAATCCCCAATTCACTTTATAATTTTGCAGATTGAATCTTATCTACAGGATGACCTTATTGAGTATTATTTTGTGTTAATAACTTGTAATTCACTGCCACATTCATTTGTTGAAATTCACAACTTCTAGTTTTACCTCTACCTCTTTTTCTAATATTGACATTAGAAGCTGATAAAAAATTAATAGTAATAAGAAATATTAGAATATGTAAATATATATGAGCATAAGTTTAGTTGAAGGTGTTAAAGATTACAAACTTGTAATAGTTACTTCATTGTTGTTTGAGGCATAATGAAGTTATGTATGGCTAATTTCATTGGTGTTTGAGGTAGAATGTTGTGAGCTAGGAATTGAATTGATGGCACCAACTTATTGATCTGGTTGAAGTTACAGATCTCTCCATTCTACAATTTACATATCTGATACCTTCTTCCCTTTGTTTCTAGGTGCCATTATGTTAGACATTTATAAAAAATATAAATATTAGTAACATTACAATAAAACGAAAAAAAGAGCACTTTTATGTTACATCCAATCATCATAATTAACATACATTTGGTCATCAGCATTAATTACCTTAACAACATTCAATCATCAACATTATGCATATTAATAACATAATTGTTACCAATATTACATTTGAGACAATATAGAGTACTGTTATGTTAGATCCAATCATCCTAATCAACATACATTCAATCATCAACATTACTCGCATTAACAATATTCAATCATCAACATTACAGACATTAACAACATGAATGTTACTAACATTATGTTTGAGACAATATACAATGCACTTTTATATACATCCAATCATCATAATCAACATACATTCAATCCTCAACATTAATCACATTAACAACATTCAGTCATCAACATTATGTACATTAACAACATAAATGTTACCAACATTATGTTTGAGACAATATAAAGAGCACTTTTATGATACATCCAATAATCATTATCAACATACATTCAATCATCAACATTAATCGCATTTACAATATTCAATCATCAATATTACGCACATTAACATCATAAATGTTACCGATATTATGTTTGAGACAATAGAAAGAGCACTTTCATGATACATCTAATCATCATAATCAACATACATTTAATCATCAACATTAATCATTGCAGAAGCACATGAAAATCATGACTTTTCAACCCCAAAACTTTTCCCTCATTAGCATTGATATAACAAGATATATTAGATACATACTCATCAAGAATCTTAACTGATTTAAGAAACTAACAAAAAGTTTGGTTCTCCTTTTTGACATATTGCAACATGCATGTGGATTCATGTATGACCCATTATCTCTCCTTTTCAAATACAAATCTTTTCTTATATTCATATCTTCTAAGTCTAATCTAACCTTAATTTTGTCTTTTAATTTTTCATCAATTCCCATCAAAGTTCCTAAAATATTATCACAAATGTTTTTTTTTTCAATATGCATTACATCAAGATTTTGCCTCATGATCGGGTTGTTAAAGCCCTCAAAGTAATACCAATTCTCCAATTTCTTGTGGTAGTTGTGGAAACAGGTTGAATCCTTAGAGAACTAAACAGTAGCTTCTTAATTTCAATAAATAAAATAAACAGAAGGTTTTTTTGGATTAAATAACTTATTAACTAAAATTAATTCAAAAACAAATTAAATCAACTGAATTTAAAAATGAGAAAATCCAGATTATCAAACTCCAATTCAAAGGAAATGTCTCATCTAATTATAACATTGATCATTGGTTTGAAAAGAATATTTTCACAATTCAAGCAGTTAGTTCGAAACATATTAGGATAGCCATAATAAGTCTCAAATTTTTCTAAATTAATTAGTTCAAACCCAACATCCAAACCAAAACTTACCAGTCATTAACTGGGTGTGATAACATTCCATATCAAATAAATGATAGCAATACTCTTCGTGAAATAGACTAAACCTTAAATTAAATAATTGAGATAGCTGCAATTATTCAATTTAGTTTTATTGTTTATCATATGTTAACTATGCAATTTTATACATAACCTATTTTCCACTTGTACCAATCTTTCATGATAATTACAGATCACTGAAGTCATAGATAGTGATAGAATTATCAATATTAAATTAAAATATTAGATTAATCAATATTAATCATTTATAAAATATGAGAACTCAAAATAAGAAATACTTGAATTAAAACATGAATAAAAGATTTAGAACACAAAACCTCACAAGGTTATAATTAGAATATTGAATCCCCTTGAATCAGAACGATTGAGTTTAGCTACATATGATTTTTTCTCTAATAACAAAAATAGAAGAAAGACAAAGAATTGCAAAAAACGTAAGAAGAGAGAACTTATTCTTTCTGTTGTGAGGAACACCCCTTTTGTAGGGTTTTCTGACCTAATTCTAATCTAGTTCTAAGTTGTAAAAATGTCTATCTAAAACAAATTCAAACTCCTACATGATAAGGATAGAAATATGTTTCCCAGTTAAACTCCGACTCTTCAAGTCTTATCCACCGCAACAATCTCTTTACTTTATCCAAGATTTGTTATTATCATCAATAGAGTCCCAATTTGATGTAATCTCTACTTTTCATCTCCTAAAACAAAGCAAACATTAATTTTAATATTTAAGCACCAAAATAAATCCAAAACAAAAGAGATAATATCAAATAAGATATCAAGATAAGATCTTATCACCTCAATAACAAGTCTTTCCAATATGACAAATTGAAAACTATGTTTTCTTCATTCCAATTAAGATCAAGAAAAGTTCACTTTCACTTTCTATTACTTGGGTATTTGGCAGGTGTAAACTCTTGCAAATGTGATAGTTGATCAACTACATCATTACTAAACAAGTGCAAAGGAGCTTCATTATATTCTCCTTTGCCATTGAACAATTTGCTTCTTCGCCATTTATGCTCATAGTCCAAGTAACAATGATGTCTCATATAACATATTTTACGTTGTAGCCTTATTGAAAGAGTTTGATAGTTACATATAGGACATGCCATATACCATTTAGTACTCCATCCAGATAAAATGTCATACGCTAAAAAATAATTTATAGTCCACAAAACAACTGTTTGCATTCTAAATTTTTAATCTTCAACAACATCATAAGTTTCTAATCCAACCTCCTAGAGATGTTTTAAATCATCAATTAGTGGTTGCATGTATACATAAATATCCTTATCAGGAGCAATAGGTATAATAATGAAAAAGACTCTTTTATGCACTTCTATAAGGGCAAATTATATGGAACAAGAATTTCTGGCCATATGTTGTAAAAAGTACCTATATTACCAAATGGATTAAATCCATCAGAGGCTAACTTAATTTGAACATTATGACAATCCTTTGACAACCACGTAAACTTCTCATCAAAGTCTTTCCGTGCCTTTGAGTTTACTAGATGACGTATAATGTTATCATCAATGCTTTTCTTTTTATGGATATTTTTGTTGACATAAAGGGCCTTTGTAGTTGTGGTTTAATAGGGAAGTATCTCAAGATTTTATGGCGTATCTTTTATCCTTTTCCATCATCCACTTGTCACCTTGATGTGCCATAAATAGGACATTCTTGAAGATCTTTAATGTCCTTCCAAAAGATAACATAATCATACTATCGAGCATGTATTGATATATATGCTAACCTAAGGTCCCTTAATAATTTTTTTTCTTCATAGTAAGATTTGAACAGTTTATGGCCAATTAGTAACGTATCATTGAGCAACTCAATTGACATGTCAAAATATTTGTTACTTCATCTATTATATAACTTCAAGTGCAACAACTTGACAACAAAATATAGCTGTGACAAATTATAGAACCCCAGATATAATTCTTCTTAAGTAAATTTCAATAACTTCCTAAAATTATCTTCTATAACTCTACCAAATGTATTAGGCAAAGTATTATCATTCGTAGTCTCCATATAATTACCCATATCCTCTAACATCTCTGTAATCCTATCATCTACATCTTCATTAATATCACTATCATCTACATATTCTTGTTATCACCATCATCACCTGTATCAACACTTCTGGCATTACTTGCTTTAGAACATTCGTCATGATAAAATCCATAGAGTATAGAATTTATCTATGCCTTAGATTAGTAAGTGATTATATACCACATTTTAACTTTGAATGTTGAAATTTAAGCAATCTATACATGGACAACAAATTTCACATTCTAAACCCATTTGATCTTTTCCAAATTTCATGAAAGTTTTCACTCCTTCTAAGTATTAAGTGGACCATTTTTGATGAGTTATCCAACTTTTGTCCATGTAGCTATACAATTATAAATTAATTAATTAATTACCAAATACAATTTAAGTTTTAAATAACATAATGATAAATCAATTTAAGTTGACATACTGAGTTCGAATTCTACCAAAGAGTGCTATATATGACAACATAAGGTTTTGTACTCAAGAAATATGAGCTAACTTAGAATAGGAAGTATGAACTCATATCAAAACCCACATGTAAATTCATACACCTCTTGCTTGATTGCATTTGTAACTAAAGTATTAATATCATCATTCTTAATAAGCATATTAGAGAACTCTTAAGAAAGAATCAATTAGAACTCTTTATTGTTGTCGTTGCCATTATACTTAGTTAGTGATTATATAGAGGAGACTAATGTTTTGTTTAACATGAATGTTAGATATTTGGTTCAATTTAAAATGAAAATAAATCCAAAATGGATGAACCATAAAGCAAAATTATTTAAGATAAAGTGGCACATACAAAGCAACATAATCTAATTAAACTTAAGCCTTTAGATTGTATTTATTGAAACATATTGAATGGTTTAAATCATTTTATGCTTTCTTTGGACAACAAGAAATGGAAATCCTTGGTTACTAGTTTTTTATGGACAAGATACTAGAAATGGAGAAACTCAAGATGACACATGTGCCAATATGGATTAATTTTCATATTGTGTTATTGGAATATTGATCAACAACATACTTTGCATTTAACAAATTCCTACTTTATGTTTTTTAATTAATTTTCATATTGTGTTATTGGAATATTGATCAACAACATACTTTTCATTTAACAAATTCCTTCTTTATGTTTTTTAATACTAGGATATATCATGAAAGCAAATGAATCTTTTCCTAATCCTTGTACTAGTTCATAATGCTTCCATTATTTCTCCATTCAGAGTGATTCAAAGAACAAAAGGATTTTAGGTTAAGTGATAGAAATAAGAAACATTGATGGATTTAAGTATTATCGTTTGACTTCCAACTCTTAAAGTGACATTACAACAAAAGGCACTTTTGGTGATTAATATTTTATTTCACTAAAAGCCCCAAAATTGCCGCCAAAAGTTTTTAGCAATGAAGTAAATTCATCACGAGTCATCGCGAAATCACGGTTGCAAAATATTATCGGCAACATTTTTACAAAATCGTCGACGCTTTTGGTGACGAATATTTTATTTCACTAAAAGCCCCAAAATCATTGCCAAAACTTTTTAGCGACGAAACAAATTCATCACATGATTCATCGCAATTTTGCGGTAGCAAAATATTATCGGCAACATTTTTACAAAATTGTCGCAAATTTTATTTCGCTCTGATTTGAGATGCGTCACAGAAAGAGATAGGTGAGGACAAAACAAATCGTTGCCAAAGATATTTTGAGATGCTTTCTTTTCGTGGCTAAAAGTTATTAGCACATTACCGTATTCATAGGTAATAATGTTTTGTGACGATTAGCATTAGCAAATCATATTTAGCGACAATTTTAGGAACGTAGATAAAAGTTATTAGCGACGGTTTGTAGAACATAGCTAAAAAGTTTTGGTGACAATTTTAGAATCATAGCCAAATCTTTTTAGCTAAATTTTTTTATTTAATTTTTAATTTTTAATAATTTTCAAAAATTATTGGCGATGTTTTCAGGAACGTAGCTAAAAAGTTTTGGTGATAAATTTTCTTTTTTTTACTAAACATTCCTATTAAAATTTTTTCATTTTATTATAATTAATGGTAATATTTTTAATCCATCTTATTGTTTGTAATATTTAGATTTTTTGCTTATAATTTATTAAACAAAATATAAATAAATATAAATAAAAATTATATGCATTTTACATAAAAAAAATAAAATGTCATTAACTGTTAATTACAAATGTTAACAAAAAAATATGTACAAACTAAGGCTCATTTTCGTCGTAACTACTACTTACATAATTTGAACTAAGTATTTGTTTGACCGTCTTTTCAAACTTAGCCAACTTTTGTTCAGTACGGTCTAACTTTTGTTTATTACGTTCTAACTTTTTTTCATTACATTGTAACTAAACCTTAAGCCACACTGATTCTCCTCTTAAAGCGTCGTTACATATACTGGTCGTGATGAGGATGAACAATTGTTTAAGTCTATAACCAAGACCTTTGACGTACCCTGATCTTATACCAAGGATTTTGCAAATTTCTTCTACATTTGGCTCATTTATGTTAGGCCATGATCTTTATAACAACTTTTGCATCTTATTCTAAAATTTAAAAAATAAAGTCAATATTTAATCCAAATATTATTAGTTAGTACTACATAAATAAATAAACTTAAAAATTAAACAAAATTTTATACTTACATAATTATTCTGTGCTTCTTCAGACGTCCAACCTTCACTTTCCTTGTAATATGTCAATTTGTAGAATGTGATCCTATCACACTCTTCTCCATGTAGTTCCTTCTGACTCTATTTTATGAATAAAAATAATTGAAACACAACAAATAATATTATATTTACTGATATAATTATAACTTTTAAACAAAGAACTTACAAATTCATTTCGTACAACAACAAATGATTTGGAGCCTTGGTTGTGAGGAGTTATTCATTTTTCCTCTATTAACCTTGGCTTTCTCACATTTTTCCTAAATAAAAAAGGGAATAATCATTAAATTGTGTAACAAGATTAACTGAAGCAAATGTGAAGAGAAAGAAGACAAACCTTAACATTAGTAGAGTCCCAATAATCACACATTTGGCTCCAATTTTCTGGAGTAACCCATTCGGGAACATGTCTCCTTGCCTCTTTAGGAGGAAAATTTTTTTGTAGTGTTTATGTAGTTGATAATGATGATCCTTGGCCCTTTGTTTCAATAGTGACCTCACATAGCTTGAAAATTCAGGATTCTCGTTATCAACGATATTGAGCTTCATTTGTGAACCATTAATAATGGTTACCTCATTGAGTTCGCAAAACTCACCAAAATTGTAATGCTGTTTTTTCAGAATCGGGAGACGACTCTAGCTACTGACTTTCTCTACTAGCCGTGTAGATTGTGATTGGCAGAAGAAGTCATGGCTCAAAGGTCGGTCAGTTGGGATTTTTGGACAGATTAGTTAGATTGTGTATATTTTTCCTCTTTCATGTAATACTTTTGTATTAGGTTTTGTTGATGTACATATAGAAAATATTGACAGACACAATGTAGACTTTCGATTTTGTGAAGTGAAATGAGGAAAAAGTTGGTTTTAAAATATTGTGATTTTTTTCTATTGATGCTTTATAAGTGAATATTGATATGATGCCATGTGAAGTGATTGTAATGATCGAACGTAGCTCACCCTTATCGTAGGTTATGTACCGTAATGACCTCCAGGCTTCCCGATATGTACCCTACAGTAAGGGGACACTACAATCGCAACTTCCCTTATTTTCCAACAGAGTCGCAATCGTGCTGAGCCACGATCGCAACATTCCACGTGCTTAATCAGCACGATTGCGACCTCGTATGTACGTTTTCTTCCTTTCTTATTATTCTTATTATTATTATTATTAATTTTCGTTATTCCTGTTATTATTATTATTATTATTATTATTATTATTTCCTTATTGTTTTTAATTGTATTAATTTTATTTATTATTATATAATAGTTTACTTAATATGGCGTCGGGGGGGGGGGTGGGGGGGGAGTTGGTTTGA
>JAOSBM010156273.1:0-11830 GCA_027568955.1 Erythroxylum tenue | reverse complement strand
TCGGGAAGGTCCCGGAACAAAAATTTTTGTTTTTCCGCACCGCCTGTATGTGATACAGGCACCGGGATTTTCCTACAAGAAGAACAAGTGGTAGACCATATTGGTCAAGGATACAATATCGAGAAGAGGATACAATAACAAGAAGAGGATATATCACCTAGGAGAGGATACATTGCCGAGGATAGGATAGCACAATAAGGAGTTAAAGCTGTAGCGAAGGAGTTGGTAATAATTTCCATCTTGTTGTTTATGTAAATTATTTTCCTAACACCGTATCATGTATGGCTATACATGTTGATTTGGTTATATTGCTTCCGGTGTAGTTTTGATTTCTAAAAGATTTTAAAATATACCATTTTATCCAAATTATGCATGCTTTATTTTTTCGATCCATCAATCAAGGTGCTGGTGGTGGCTATAAAAAGCCTCCCTAGGAGCATGATGTGATCTTTTTCTTGCTCTTTTATTTTCCCCATGTCTGAAACCGTAAAGTCTATAGGGACAATCAATCCTTCAACCTTCACTAACATATCCTCCGTTATTGCTTTCGGATAAAGGAATGACCTATCAGCTAATTGTAAACACATGTTGGTATGTCTTAATTGTCCTAGATTCAATTTCATATAAATAGAATGGGGATAAGGTTTGTACTTGCTCTAAGGTCAAGAATACCCTTAGCCTCATCACTATTACCCATTAATACTTTCACACAAAATTCCATAAAATCTTCCAATTTGGGGGGTAACTACTGCTGAAGGACTGCACTTGATACTTTTGAAACTATCACCTTCAACTGTGGCGCAAACTTCTATTTTTTGGTGCTTAGTTCCTTGAAGAACTTCACATAGGTTGTAATATTCCTGCTCATAAAGACAAATTAATATTAACTTTAGAAAACATGTTATATAGAGAAGAAAATTACTCATCATGTTTTGAGTCCTTAAGGCGACTTAGATATAGAGCTGGTAGTCTATAAGGATCAGTCACCTTATGTAATCTTGGTCCTTCATTGCCTTTTGTTGCATGCCTGATTTTTTTACCTTCCTAAATGTGCTTGAAGAGTCGTGCCCATTACTTTCCTCATTCTCTTCATCTTTTCCCTTAATGAGGCTTTCCTTTTCTTGATTACCTACATCAAACATATTTGAAGGAATCTCAACATGATTATCAATCATCTTATCACTTCGTAGAATCAGAACGACTTTGGCTTGTTCGGGTTGACTGGGTAACTTTCCCTTTTGATTATTTTCCATTTGAGTAGTGAATTGCCTTATTTGAGTCTCGACCCTCTTCACAAAAGCTTCCAAGGAGTCAAATCTCTTGTTGTTCATTTCTTGATCCTGAGTGGTTGATTTGTTAAACGTATTCAGACTTTCCTCAAAAGAAGGATTTCTCAGGGGGTTATGATTTGAGGATTGCCCTTGAAACTGATTCTACCTTTGAAAATTATGATATTATTCTTGGGGCTTCAATGGTGGATTATTGGTCTTCCAAGCAAAGTTAGGATTATTTCTCCTACCAAGGTTGTAGGTGTTCGAATATGGATCACTTTTTGCCCTTGATTAGAAGTTATTAAGTTAGTTCACTTATTCTTCCTCATTTATAAAAGATTCAAAAGAATACGAACAAACATTAGCTTCATGACCAAAAGTTCCATATACACCATATACCTTTGGATGTGGAATGCTTTGGGGTAGTCTCATAGTTAACATTTTAATATGCTTTGTTAACTTAACCAATTGTATAGCCATTTCTTGATTATAGTTAACTTCATGAACTCTAGATCTTCCCCCTATCACACTTTTTTATTGACAATTGGCCCCTAATGTTTCAAAGATTTCATGTCTCTTTGGTAGTCTTCTCTCCCACAGCTCCTCCTACTGCATTGTTCATTGTATACTGACATTATTGGGTTAATCCATCATAGAAGAACCAATTTAGCATGTGAAGTGGAAAATGATGATGTGGACAATGTATTAGCAAGAGTTTGAAGCATTCCCATACCTCATAGAATGGATCTCCCTCCATCTGACTGAAGGTAGCTATTTTTGTTTGCAGCTCAGAGGTCTTTTAATAGGAATAGTGTAACATCCCGTTACCTATGTTAAGGCTAGAATAGTAATTTATGAGAAAGTACTGAGAAATTAGGAAATGCATATCTTGCTAAAGCTACATATGACATGCACATTTTTGCATATTCATATGATTATACATGCATTCATTAACATTTTTCAGGTATAACTGAGTAGTTAAATGTGATTAAAAATATGATTTGGAAATTTTGGTTTATTAATGGTATTTTGGAATTTTTGGTAAATTTTAGAAAAATATTGAAATTAGGACCAATTATAGTTTGACACGTGGCAACATATATATGTGACAAATGGCTTGTATGTGTGGTGATAAGTGGCAGACTTGTTTAAGTGACAGAAGTGAGACATGCAAAATAGCCATGTAGATTAAGCAAAACCATTTCTGCAGCTTGTGTTGTTCTTCATTCGGTTTTTGTCCAACACTCAAAACACCAAGTTGTATCTATTGAGAATTTGGCATTTGAATCTTACATCAAAGTAAGAATTTCATTTCTTAGAGAGTGTTTATTTTGTTTATCCTTGGTTTTCTTCATCCGCCAAAAACTTCATTGCTGGAATTTGAGCTGAACCAAGTAAGTGATTTTGATGATGTTTTAATGGTATTTTGATAATGCATGAATTGGACTGAAATATTTTTATAATTGGAGTAAAATGAAAATGATGCAGAAATTTATGAGAATGGATAAATATGGATACTTTGTTTTGTTTTGGAGAAATACTTATATGTTGGATTCGCTTTTGACATGCATGATTCTTGTTGAGTTGTTAAAAATGTGGTGGAAACCTTGTTAAATCGTGATTTTGACGATGGCTAGTGTTAGAGATGAATACATGCATAAGAAGGTAAAGCAGTAGAGTTTCGGTGAATGCATGTGCTAAATGAATTAGATGAGGAGTTGAATTTGTGAATGTGGGGAAAATGTAGAAAATTGAAAGTTTCATGTATGAGAATCGGATTTTGATGTTTAAGTGTGAATCTTGGGTTTTTGAATTGTGTGTGTGTTAATGAACTAAAAATGAGTTAGAAAAATTGTTTTGAATGTTATTTGAGTTAATTGATTTGAGAATGAACTTTGGAAAATTTACACTAGAGAGAGCAAGCGAATATGGAGTTTCGGATTGTTGGTGTTTGAATGGTAAACTTGAATTTAATTTGTGTAGAGATTGTATTTGGAGTTAGAAATGCAGAATAGATGAAGTAGGAATGAGAAAGGCGAGAAAAAAAAGGGAAATGAAAGGGGAAGAAGAAAAGGAATTTGGTGAAGAAAAAGAGAGAAAACCACGATCGTGTTTTCTCTAAAAGAATCAACAAAGTCGCAATCGTGCTTTTTCATGACCACGACTTCGCGGGTGCAGTGGAAATGGCGTTCGTGGTACTTTCACAGGATTTAGCACGATCGTGACTTTCAATTAATTTTTCTAAAGACATTATTTCTGAACATCCGTCAATCGTTTTGTTATAACTTCTTCATCCGACATCCAAATGACTTGATTTTTGAACCAATGGATTTATAAGACATTGAGCTACACCTCCACCAAAAATCATATCTTTATAAAATGGAATGGTTGATAAATTTAAGGTGGAAATATGACTCAACCGAAGTATGATAACTGGGATGAGTTTTACTGAACATACTTCGGTAATTGGACTATATCTTGATCTACAGACCTAAAAATGAGATGATTATTAATTATGATTTTACTAGAGACATAATCTTCAAATTTTTTGAAGAGATTAAATTCTATTTTGGCCTTTAAGAATTTCAGAATCTGATTGGAAGTTGAGATAATAATTCTACTGAAGCTTAAGAATAGTGTAAAATCTTTTGAGTATAACTTTCAGTATACTAAACTAAATTGGATGAACATGGTATCATTGGAAACTTAAGACATTGGAGAATAATGTTATAGAAGGAAGTGTTGCCTAATTTTGTAATTTACCTTATAAGATTTATCACAAAAATTTGACCTGTAAGTATGTTAGAAAAAAAATGAAGTGGTCAATTAGTTTATGAAATTGGTTTCACATTGTTTTATTATGGTCCAAATTATAAGTACAAATGATATTAATGATGGTTTTGATATCTGAATGATTTGATGATAAGGATCAATAAGATACCTGGAATTGTCAATGCACATGCATTGTGCATATTTTATATAAGTAGATGTGAATAAAGGAATACTTATACATTTATGCAAAAGTGTGATATTTGTAAATGTATTTTGTATCTTATAGAGAAGCACATTGGATGTCAGTCAGACATTGCCAGTCCATCCAGGCAATAGCATAAAAATGTGATTTGCTTATACATTTTGGACTTAAAGTCCAAGGAGTTTAATATTTGGGATTGTATTGTAAGTGTTCTGATTACTATGAAATGTTGAATGACAACTGTATTCTATGATTTGTTTATGAATTCTAGACTTAAAGTCTAAGGTGTTAATATTTAGGAATGTATTGGAAATGTTCTAATTTTTGTGAAAATTCTGAATGATATTTGTATTCTCAACGAAAGTTGAATACTGAACTTAGGTCCGATGATTATGAGATTCTGATTGTGCATCTTATGTAACTGTTATACATGGCATATTTTGAATTTTATGCATTTTATAAAATGCATGCTCAGATAAAGGCATTGTGACTGAAGTAGCCAATATGAAAGCACTTGCACGTAGAACTTTGTTCTATGATTTCTATTTCTGCACATAGAGCTATACTCCGTGATTCTGTTCTGACTGAGCCCAATGGGCTAGTATCTGTATAACTATGTGACAGGCACATGGTACCAACAATAATAACGAATCTGGAGTCTCATATGAATCTGTAACTGTATATATCTATTATGATTCGCAATGATTACATGATGTGCCATGTTAGTGTGAGTATTTGGAATATATATGTTCTGAATGAATATCTATGAAATATGTGATTTGTTTATGTGATCTGGGTGAAATAATCAATGATGGTTCGCTCATTGAGTTCGCAAAACTCATAAAAATTACAATGTGGTTTTTCAGGTACAAGACAGGAGACAGTATCTTATTCTTGATTAGAGGAATATTTTGGACTAAGTTATGGCTCAGAGGTCTATTAGCTGATATCAGAAAAGTTATAGCTTTTATTTTGTAGTTTTTGCTAGAACCTGTATGAGGTTTTGTAAATATTTGTTTAATTGAAACAGTGTAAGCTTTGTGAATGAATGGAATGAATGGTTTTAAAATTTAGTGACTTTAAAATTTTGTTAGATGATGCCATGTGTAAGTTGGATATGTGTTTTGCTCTAACATACCAATATCATAGGATATGTACTTGAATGTCCCTGAATGTTTGGGTATATATTCTATAGTAGTGAGATGTTGCATTTTTGTTATCAGAGCATGGTTTGGCATCTTTAGGAACATAATATGATCAATAATAAGAGATTCAGCTAGTGATCACAACTTTTGATTATTATAGGTCATCTTCCATAAGAGATCAAATTGGAGAGTCAGCTGACACGTAGTCTGTAGGAGCCAATTTAGAGTCTCCTATATCTGAGTTTGCTCAAATACCTCCGAGAATTCCTGAAAGGCAAGAAAGAAGATATGATAAGCTGACAAAGCAGGGGTTTGACTTCTACGAAAGTACAAACCCAACTGAGGCAAAAGGGTGGTTAGAGACAACTAAAAGAGTGTTCGACCAGATTGATTGTGAAGCAAATGAAAAATTTGATTATGCGATCTCACTACTACAAGGTCTCGCATAATAGTAGTGAAAAACTGTTCCGGGCAGTACCACTAGACCTTGAAGTTTGACCTGGGAGGATTTTTAGTGTGTTTCGAGAGAACTATATGCCTAGAAGATGAAAGAATTTTTAGATCTAAAGCAAGGAAGGCTCACAGTGGCAGAGTATGAAATAAAATTCAATGAATTAACAAGGTATGGAACTGCATTGATCCCAACTGAGGAAGACAAATGTAGACTTTTTTAACATGGAGATCAGAATGAGGCTAGTCATTTTAAATTTGGGCAGTTTTATAAAACTCCGAGCGGCCTCAATCAGAATTCAGTAGTTGTTGAAGGATGGTCATGGAGAGCATAGACAGGAAGTTAGAGGAAAGAGGCAGGATGAATCTCAGGCTAATTCTGGCAGAAGCTTCAGAAAGCGTTAGAACAGATTATCTTGATTCCAGTCTAGATCGAGGTAATTTGGATCCTAATTAAGAGGTGGATTTATTCAGCCTAGGAGAGGTAGAGGACAAATGTCCAATCTCAAAAGCTACCTGATTGTGAACACTGTGGTAAAAAGCATGGTGGTGAATGATGTAGGTTAACGGGAGCTTGTTACTGTTATGGTTCTATAGACCATATGATTAGAGATTGTCTTGAGATGTTAAGACCACAGTCTAGAGTTAGAGGAGGAATAGTGACTGAGTCATTTGTTCAGCGGAGTAAAGCTGGCAGAGTTACACAGACAGGCAGAGGTAGAGCTAAAACTTAGTTAGCAGGGCCCAGTGTCAGGACTGAAGTGTAGAGTAATCAGCCACAATCACAAGATAGGGTCTATGCCATCATTGGACAGGAGGCGCAAAACTCCCCAAAAGTGGTAGCAGGTGTGATGAATGTTTTTCATTTTGAACCATATGCATTGGTAGATCCAAGATCTACACATTCATTCATCACACCACATCTGGCATCTAGATTGCATTATGAGCGAAAGATACTAAAATGTGGGTTAAAGGTGAGTACTTCAGTGGGTAGTACAATAGTGGTTGGTGAGGTATGTAAAAGGTATATAGTTCGAATTTATCAGGTAGAGTTAGAAGTTGATCTGATTGTATTGTAGTTAAAGGAAATTGATATAATTCTTGGCATGGACTGGCTTTCAACTCATCGGACTAAAGTGAATTGTTACACTAAGGAAGTGTCTCTTAAATCTCCCAATCAGCCGAGAGTTGTGTTTTGAGGAGTTAGTCAGGTGATCGGTGCCATCGTTTTGATCTAAGGATTGATCCCTTGGAAACCGAATCAAAAATAATTTAATTCCAAGGATTACAATACAGGATGCAACCTTGGGTCGTCTTACTTAATTGGAACCTAATGAAAAAGTTTTAAGCTAGCCTAACTGTCAAAATGCAATTTAAGTTGATAAAAAGGGGGTTTTGGATCATAGGTATGAATTAAGGAAACTTAACTGAAATTAAAGAAGAAAGTATAAAAAGTATATTTTTGAATTTTTGGGAAGTTGAAATTGAAAATTTGAGTAACAAGCAAATGAGATAAAGTCCTCTTGAAAACGAGCTTAGGTTATCATGGTTCAAAACAAATTTTTCCGGGAGTGAAATTCACTAATTTTTTGATAAGTAAATCAAAGAACTCTTTAAGTCCAAGATTTTAATCAATGAACTCCATTGATTAAAACCTTGTTAAAAGCATCTTAGTGTGTGTAATGGACAAGTTAATGCAAGTGGTCAATTGGATCAAGTTTAATCTCAACACCAAACACAACTAGGTAGATAAAGAGAATTAGCACAATCACCAAAAGACATATATAAAACTTCATATATTTAGTATCAAAGTTCTACATGTAACTAAATCCATAAAACAAATCATTTTTCAACTCTTGATTAAACTCTAACCAAGCTAATTTAATTACACTACCGTAAACCCTAACTCAGAGATTTACAAATGTGCAGTTAAACTTGACAATGTAAGGTTAACTCCCCTTTGAAGCCCAGTGAACTCAAGCCGATGCTACGTTTTCAAGAGGAAATGTTGAGCTAGACGCGAGATGACTCCGAACCTTCTCACGACTGCTGAAGCTTTGGTATAACCTATGCTAGCAATGGAGACTGGAGTGGAGTCCAAAATGAAGTGATCGGCGATGATGGATGATGGTCATAGATGAGGAGTGGTCACGGTGAAGTGTCGACTCCAAATATGTGTGTTCTCCTCTCTGCCGAATGTCTCTCTCCAAAAATATGAAGCTCTTCTAACCTAATTACGCAAGATTTTAAAGGATGGGTCGCGGGTCAGGTCAGTACAGTGAGAGGATTTTCCAATTAAAGTCCAGGTATCCGTCTGCTCGTTGCGGCGAGATGATTAATCGACGTCGCAGTGTGCACTTCCTGGATCGCTCATCGTGGCAAAATAATTAATCGACGCTACAGTGCATTGTTGCGTGATGATGCGCCGCGGTGAGATAATTAATTCACGTCGTGACGTGCCTTCTTCTTGATGCGCCGCGACGTGCATTAAGGAGCTCACTTCCTGTTGACTTTCTGATCTCTTTGACTCCTCTGTCTCCTACAATATAAAATAACAATTTGCAGTATCAATTGTCCTTAGAAAAATTATAATGCAATTAATGTCAATTTGCAACAATTTTACTAACAAATTGCATAAAATATAAGCTCACTGTAAGGGACTAATTTAAGCACAAAATCACGAATTAAGAGTCAAAAAAGTATATTAAAAGTCAAGAAAGTGTAGCCAATTTATATGATAAACTTGGCTTAATCAAATTCCCCCACACTTAGACCTTTGTACTCCTTGAAAAAGTTTATAAGAATCAAAAAGATACAAGTGTAAAAGAAAAATCAGTCCATTCTCAAATCAATAATAGGAAATTGACACAAATCACTTTCTCATAATTCAATCAAAGCAGAATGAAAGAGTGCTAAGAAAACAAACATTAAAGGAATTTCAATCCAAGATATTGGACCTAAGAGATGTCACTCAAAATAAAGTGTTTGCTCTCACCTCACGTGTGTTTAGGGGTATTTTCACTCTAAATCTGCTTAATCCATGCTCTATCATAAGCTTGTAACAGTTCTATTTCTCCACTACAAGAACTATGATTTTGAAGATCAAGAGGACTTTTCAGGGTTGTAATGCACGGAGGGCAAGATGAATGGATGGAATGAAAGAAAGAAAAAGTATGAACACATGCACTAACATTATGAAATGAATGTCAACAATTGAACTAATAATAGCACTTTTTTTTAACATACCTACATATGTATATAATTTGGAACTACTTGTATTATTCTGTCTCTTTCTTTCCTTTTTTCTATATATTTTCTCTGTCCTTTCTTGGAACACACTCTTTTTTTTGGAAGAAATTGCGATTTAAACTATTGACAACATATAAGGATGCGTGCAAGTTCTCATAAATAATAATGGCTGAAGGGGCTAGCAAGTGATAAGTGTTTGTGGGATTGTGTTTGGGAAAAGGGTTGAAGAAAGAATGCCTCTATCACATCAACAAAATTCTAGTCCATAAAGCTTTGATTAAGAATGGAAACAAGTTCTAGAGAGATATGAAATAAGTAGATACACCCAAAGATTGAAAGAAAAATCAAGCTCAAATATCCTTCCAATAAGGGTAATATCTCAATGAACAATCTTAAGTCTCAAAAAATTAAAGTGCTACTTTGTTAGCATGCCTCCATTCACTTTGTGTTGAAAACATCGAAAGTAAAATTAGCTAAAACTGACTATCGTTAGAAGAATGGAAACAAAAGTTACAAGAGTTGAGCGTGGAAAAAGTTCGAATTGAGAAAAAGGATTTAGCAAAAGTCATTTCTATAAAAAAGGGGCGACGTTGTGGCGTACAGCAATGTGCGCCACGATGAGCGTTCGTTGTTGACCAGATTCGTCGCGGCATACACAGTCAGAGAAAGTGGAGAAGATAAAGACTTGGTATATATCATGGATGCCAAAGTAGGCCAGTACAAAATGGTGCTAAGGATCCTATGAACTAACTAAAACATAAAAACTACAAGAAAAGAAAAAGAATAAAAACAGAACAAAATGCCAGAACTACTCCAAATGATAATCAGCTAGAGGATCAAAAGGGGCGGGCCTAGATGTGCCAGCACCGCCCGAAGAATCACCGGCCATAGGAGGAATGGGAAGGGCAGGTGTGCCACAAGCAGGGCATACATCTTCCGGTGATACCGATGATCTTCCTCCAGCCGGGCTTCAATGCAGAGAACAACCTCGTGGAGGGTGGCCACCTGATGGGTAAGGGTCGGTAAGGTAAGGAGTGAGGGAGAGGAAGGGGTGGAGGAGGTTGAAGGCGAGGTTGTTTAAGACGGACGTAGCGGAAGAGGGAGGCTAGGTTGAAAGTACGTTCAGAAGGATGTTCTAGGACCTGATGGGCCCGGAATAGATCGGAGATAAGGTGGGGAAAAAGGATGGAATGGGAGAGGGTGGAGGTAAGGATGGATTGGCAGAGGGCAGAAGTTATTACGTGAGCAATATCGACCGGTCGTCCAACCATGAGAAGGTAGATGTAGAGGGCCTATTCTTTGGGAACAAAGGCAAGGTGGGTGGTGGGAAGGATGTTGTTGTTGATGAGATGAAGCCAAGGATGGGCCTCAGGGCGAAGATCAACATGTCGAATATATCATTGAGAAACCTGAGGTTGATGCTATTCGGCACCCTCAGGACAGAGTGTATGAAGGACTTCATCCTAGGGATAGTCATGGATAAGGTTTGTATAGTGACAACGAAGGATTAGGGGAAGGTTGTAGTGTTCACGGATGGATGCAATGGTAAAGGCGTGAGGAATGGTAACAGCTTAGAAATTAATTTCCAAGGTGTCATGGTAACGAGCATGGGTGTAGAAATGACGAACGAAGGTGTCATTCCCTGGAGTCCTAGGGTTCACTAAGTCAGACAGTTGGTACTGGACGAGCTGTCAAACAAAAGGATTGTTGTAGGGAGATAGAGGGAAAGGTCGTTCCTTGAGTATTAGCCTGGCTTCGATTTTCGCGGCCAGGTCAGCATACTCCGGATCGACCGGAGAGGAGGAAGAGGAAGAGCAGGCTGGTGAGGCTAGAGGCTGGGAACGAGGGGAAGAGAGAGAAGGTTGAGGTGAAGGAGAATGCTCGGAAGAAAACTCAAGAGAGCTGTAAGAGGGGTAGAAATCGGAGGGGTAAGTGGGATGATTGGAGGCGTTCTTGGTGCGAGGCATTGTCAAAGGGAAAGGTAGAGATGAACGGTCAATTGAGGGCAAGCTACTAGCAATGGGTGATTGAGGAGGCTGGAAGCAAGGAGAAGAGGCAACGCTACAGGACGGAGTCATGACGCAAGAGGAAGTAGAAGAGATGAAATGGAGGCAGAAGAAAAGGGGTGCGTCAGAGGGTTAGGAATATTAAGCTGGTGAAATGACAAAAGGGACACTGGTTAAAGGCAAGGACTGCGGTGCAATGAGGGTAAAAAGGGAAATTTCACTGTCTAGGGTTTACGCGCAAAGGGTGCTCGCCGCGGCGAAGGAATTAATGCACGTCGCGACGAGCTTCTTGAAAGCGTTGTTTTGCGACGAAAGAATTATCTCATCTCGGTGCGACAAATGATACACGTCACGGTGAGCTATACCACGCCGCGACGAAACTTCACGAACAAGAAAACAAGGATCCTAAGCTCATACGCAATCTTTCCATTACCAAACAACATTTAGGCTCATCTACACCAATTTCTTCTACCAAGTGATATGTGTCATGCATCCACTAACGTTTAGGGTTTTAAAAGAAAGTTAAATTATTGAAACAACTAAACTCAAATCCTACCTAACTTAAACTAACTAAAACTATTCCTACTGATTAAGTTTCTCCCCCCACACTTAATCAACATACTCATGCGTAACAATGTCATGCCAATTCCAGCCAGTATGCACAAATATATTGTAAGTGAAAGAAGAGAAACAACCTGGGGCTCAAGGTGGGTCTTTCAGCTCCTGATGGACGTC
>JAOSBM010156245.1:0-11835 GCA_027568955.1 Erythroxylum tenue | reverse complement strand
AATCAATTAAAATAGGATAACACAATCAATTCCTAATGAGAGAAAGAAACAACAAAATAATTAAAATAATACTTAACTCGGGTCGTCGACGTCGATTTTACCTCCGAATCGACGTCGGGCCGTCTAGCTCTTCATGGGTCTTTCCCGATAAAAATGCTTCAGCTCTATACTTAATCCCTAGCTAAAAACCCCTAATTAATTCTTGCTTTGTTTCAGCCCAGAACGCCGCACGTCACTGTGCTTCTTTATACTGTAGCGTCGTCCACTGTTGAGTGACAGGACCATTAAGGGTCTCATCACTTAAAACATTGCTTTCCTTTGTTGTGTATGTGTTTAGTGCTCTCACTGTTGCTTCTGGCTTACGTTTTGCATCTACTTCCCTCCAGCGCCGCAGCAGCTGCGAGCCGCGCCTCCAGCTGGGCTTCCTTTACTTTGTTGCTCCACGTTAGCACCGCAGCTTACAGTCTTCTGTGCGTGTCGTTCTCCGTATGCGTGACTGTTCTCTATTTATTCTGTCTGTATGCGTTGCCTTCTGCCTCTCTACACGTGACAATTTAAATGCTCCCAAGTGTAGCTCTACGCCTCTCTTCTTATTGCGTGCTTACCGTGCAATTTAATTCATTTGTCTCCTCTCTGCTTATGCTTCTCCTATGCATTTTGCTTATGTTTCTTCAAAATGATGCTGCTTGCTATTAAAACGCCAGCTTCAATTTAAAACGCTGATTTCCCAATTAAAATGCAACTCCTTTTTGTCTTTCAATTTCTGTCTTTTAATTTTCTTTGTCTATTCTATGAAGACAAGCGAGTATTGATCTTCAGAAAATGTCTCAAATGGGGTATTTTTGACTCACTTTAATTTCTTTGCTCCCAAATTGTACCTAAAATCAAATATGAATTAAAGTGAGTATCTTAAGCATTTTTGTACCATTAATCGCTAAGTACAAATAATTAAAAATATAAACAATTAAACACATATCAAACACAAAGGAATTAACAATTGAGAAATATGCAATCAGAATAGAAATCAACCTAAGGAATTTGCCAATTTATGAGAAAAAGGAATTTTACTTATCATTGACAACCTAGCCAATTATATGTCAATGGAGTGTCGGTTCTAGACTGTCCTAAGAGGCTGATTACTCTCTCTCGAGTTATAACCATTAAATTATAAACCCAAATCAGATTATAGAATTTACAATCTCTTGATTCACAAATTATCCAAAACCTAATTAGATATGAAGCACTCTAATAAACTATTGGAAAATCACACGGGATCTCTCTCCGCATAATTAGCAATATGAATTATTACGGGTTCTATTAAATTGCCTAACTCTCATTAATCTGATTTAATCATTTTTCATTCAGTTCACTCTCTTAGTTTATTACTGAATTATGCAATAACATAATTAAATCACGACATTTATCCAAATAACACAATCAACTAAATTAGCATTAAATCAAAATAAAATCCCGAAGGAGGATTTATAACATCATCAATATCCCAAATCCTATCATCATACTATTCATCGTAATTATATACATCAATAAAATCAAAATGAAAAAGAAATACAACTGGAATAGATGATGGACGAAGGCAACGTCGAAAAGCTTCCTGATCTGGGAAGCACTTCGAGTTAGCTTCGTCTTTGTCTTCCTTCTTCTATTTCTCTCTCCCGATATTCTCACTTAGGTTTTTAATGGTGGCTGCCAAAAAGCTCTCTTTTCTCTACCTCCTCTTATTCTTTTTATTCTTCTTTGTGTTTTGGGTAACCCTAGGGTTTTTTCGAGATCCGAAAGGGATTTTTGGGTCCAAAAATCCCTCGAAATAGAGCTTCTGTGCATCTGCTTGACACAGGCCACGATTGTGGCTCACATTTAAGCCTTTTGTCACAATCGTGGCTTGATAAGCCACGATTGTAGGTTGTTGTTTCGGCCTTAATGTTTCTAAAACTCCTCCGTTCTTCCATGTTGACCTTGAAACACTAACAAACATATCAAGGTACGTCAAAAACATAATATTTAAGCTCAAAGACTTGAACTAACCCCTAAAACACTTAAAACATAAATAAATCACAAACTAACACAATTTTAGCCTAAACACATACTAAATGATTGAATTAATGACTAAACATATCAAACTATACCCTAAAAGACGATGCAATTTACAATTATCATATATTTTGATTTTGATACGTTGGATACCATAAGATTGAGAGATAAGGTTGAGAGCCTAGGAGAAAGAATTCAATAGGGAAAGTTCATACATTTTCAATATCCTATTTACGAAGAGTTAACCCAAGAGTTCTTTACCTCTCTTCCATATGAATCTAATAACCTAAAGGACCTATGATTTAGGTTGTGGGGTCAACCATACGAGCTTAATCTCAAAATTTTGTGTGAAATTTATAGTTTACCTGAGTTATCCATAGTGGATAAGCACGTTGACTTCTAAGCTACCCAATATTGGACTAAAATAACTGCGTTAGAGCGTTTTGATGCCAAAAATGCTCATAACAACACAATTAGAAGCCATGAACACTTGTTATTACACAAGTTCATGTGTCAAATGGTATTTGACAAAGCTGAAACTAACAAGTGTTCAAACAAATAACTTTTCCTGTTGTGGTATATGGACCATAGCATCCCAGTATGCACCTCTACCCACGTTTTCAATGTAATTATTGCTACTCTACATTAGAGGAGCAATAATTTAGGTATGGGTTACTTGGTTTTAGCTATTGCTGAATACTATAGTGTTGATTGCGATGGACTCACTGTCCATTGTCCTGAGTTCATGAACCATCATCACTTGTGGCGAGCTAAAATCTTGAAGTTCCATAATATGAAACTTCGGGATGTTAGTGCCAAATCTTATGTTAAAACTATGATAGGATGGACAAGTTTGAGTTCAACACCACCACAACAAAACGAGGACTCAACAGCGAGGAGTCCGAAGAGGAGGAAGAAGAGCCAGGGTGGCAGAAAACTCCAGGATGTGATGTAGTTAGAACTAGGAGCCAGTTGAGAATGTGATGTAGCTAAGTAACCGGATCAACATTCATCACAAAAATTTGCCTCCGTGTCAAAAGGCTATAATGACATTCCAACCAAGCTGTCTAATAAAAACATGACCTAGTTGAGTAACCGAATTGACATTCATCATAAATGTTTGCCTCAGCATAAAAAGGCTAGGTTCATGTTCATAAAAAGTAACGAAAAGAATGTTAGTCAAATAAAAACCTACCAAACTTATGAGTAGCTTGATTTTTATGAAAACTTACTTAGGAATAGTTACAATTTGGATTGACCAAATAATTATCAATGTGTGTGTACAAATGATAGGGGTGAGTAAACTTGACATCTAGGTCTTGATTAATATGTATATTTATTCCAAAGTACTTAAACACAGGTTTTGCAAGTTAGAATAACTTGAAGGATTGTGTTTAGAGTTAAATTAGTTTCGTGAAGTTTGATGCCACTGTTAATGCATTTGTGTGTGTGTTATGTTTATTTATTTTGCTTGGCTTGTTTTATTTTTGTTGTTGTTTTGTTTGCTTGAGGACAAACAAATGTTTAAGTGTGGGGATGTTGATAGTTGTAGATTGTATCGTTTTTTTGTGGGTAATTTAGTTTATATTCAGTTGTTAATATGATTGTTTAGTACGTGTTTATGTTAGAATTGTTTTAGTTAGCAGATATTTGTGTTTTAAGCTTTTGTGGGTTAGAACATGCTTTTGAGCTTTAATTTTATATATTTGAGGTGCCTTGACGAACTTATTAGTGTTTCAGGGAAAAGATGGAAAACGGAGAAGATTCGGAGAAGACTGGGATTTAACCCATGGCCACGATTGTGAAAAAAGATGATGGAGGCATTAAAGGCCACGATCGAGGCCTGCGCGCAGACAGACGTAGGACTGCTCCTGGTTTTAAGTTTTTCAAACTTTTTAGACCTTTTGGATCCGAAAAAATCCCTAAGGTTGCCCTAATCAGAAAAGAGTATAAAAGGAACATAATGCAACCCTAAAAGGGAGCTTCACTTCTACCACTTTTGGAAAACCCTAAAGGAGAGAGAAAGAAGAGAGAAGTGGAAAAGGAAGAAGAGGAGAAGAAATGGGTTTTCCGATGCTGCTGACTTCTTGAATAAGTGGGTCTCCCGATGCTGCTGCCTTCCTGGATTATCCGATCCAAGTTCTTTCTGCTTTCCATTTCCATTTTTATTCATTCAATGTATAAGATTGAAATGGATTGTATGATGATGGGGTTTGGATTGTTGATGATGTTCTAACTTTTCCTTTAAGATTTACCTTAATTTAATACTAATATAGCGTTTTTGTGTTTTATTGATTGGATGTTGTGATTAATTGCGGTGTTTACATATTTTAGTAATAAACTGAGAGGGTGAATTCGATAAAAATGATTGGATTGGATTAACGAGAGTTATGCGATTCAATAGATCACGTGATTAATCTTATTGGGTTTTATGTAGAGACAGATCTCGTGTGAGTTCTAGTAGTTTATTAGAGGGATTAACATCTAACTAGAATTGTGGGTCTTTTGTTAGTTGAGAGATTACAAACTCCATAATTCAATTAGGTTTTAATATTTAGGGTTTAACGATTATAACTTGAGATAGAGTAATTAGGCCTTTGATAGTCTAGAACCGACACCACAATAATGCATAAATGGCTAGAGTAGCATTAATTATAGGAAAAACCACTATCTCATAACTTGGTAATTTCTCTTGAGTTTTCATTGTGACTTGTGTGTTGCTCAATTTCCCTTATTTGTGTCTTAATTTCCCAAATTAAATTCCTGCTAATCAAATTCTTGTATTTACTTTTCTGTGCATTTTTATTTTTATTTTATTTTTATTTTATTAATTTTCTGGCCTTAGATAACCTAGGATTAGATTAGTTCATCTTCTTCGTGGGATCGACCCTTCACTTGCTATAATTCACGACCCATGCTCTTGCAGTAATTGAAGGCTATAAATTGTAAGACTAAACACCTTCGATCACACAATATAGAATGAGTTGAAGATAGCAAAGATATTTTATCAAGATGGACTTGATTGTAAAGTTTGTAATTAAATATGAGATATTTAATAAATAAGGATCAATGTGAGATATTGAATCTTATTTGGGCATAATTGGTATTTAATTAGAATTATTTATACTTCAATTTAAAATTTAATTGAAATTATAATTTAATTTCAATTAAATTACTAAAACGTTCAAAACCTATTATAAATAGGTTTAAGTTCTAATGGAGCTAACACTTCTTACTTAACCCTCTTTATAAGAGTTACAGAGTTCTCTCAACCTGTTTTGTGGATACCATTAGAGGTCAGACACTTATACGGCTACGACGGTTGGGACGAATCTATTTTGAAAACGGTTCGAGGGATATGACAAGTCATAATTAAGATTCGAAATAAAGTACGAATTTAGATTCATGTTTTGTTATGATTTGTATATTAATCATTTTATATAATTAAAAGAGATCTTGGTTTTCGGGAAATCAAACATTACAAAAAAGTTTTGCAATTATTTCGCTAGATCTGGGATAGGATTCGGACCTAGTTTCCTAACAAGTTTAAAGTGGAGCAAGTGTAATGCCATATGAATGAAAAAATTTCCATTAAAAGGGCTATATGCACATTAGTTCTTATTGTAAATAGTTATAAATTTTAATAATAAAACATTACATATTTATTTTTGTATGACAATTTTAAATTGCAACATAAATTTACGTTGGTCTACGATGGGGCAAGAGTAACATCATATGGATTAAGTTCATGGTTTACTGTACTCCATTTGATAAAGTACTATCATAATTCTCTTTTAGGGTATCCTTTTTTCTTATTTTCTTAATATTAAAGTTTAAAGTGGAAAATAATATTATAACGTATTTAGACATTATGTGAAATATTAAGTTGCAATTTATATCTTTACTATTTTTGTTTAACAAAGAATTTCTAATAATATAGCAAATTACTGATTTAAAATATAAATTTTTTATATAATGTTCTAAAAATCAATTCTAAATGTATTTAAAACATACATTTCTAGTGTTTAGAAAAAGATGAATTTTATTCTCAGAAATTTTGTTTAAAAATAGATAATATAATGTTATTTATTTTATTATTAAATATTTGAATTAATTTAATTCAAAGAGAATACGTAATATGGCACAGTGTTACCATAATTTTAAAATTTTTGGATCTCTCTTATGTTGTAAGAAAACTAAACTTATATAGATGACATTTATTTGTTTTTAATAGTATTCCTAACTTGCATAACAATTTATTAAGACATATAGGATTATGATTTCTTCATATAAATTATTTGTTTATATTTATAAATATGTTTGAAACATATGTAAATATATTAACAATAAATTGGATTATTTTTATTTACCAACTCTTTCAAATTATACGATATCAACGCATTTCAAAAAAATTTTATCCGTTAATTAATCATATTTATTGGCGAGCCTCTTTTGTGATTATATGTCATTGGTAGTGGTTTTCCATTATTTTTATAATGATTCTTTACACCTTATTTTTATATTCCTTCCTTTTTTTTTTGGTTGGTTCTTTCTTTTTTGATGATTGCTCTATTTCTTGGTGATTAATGTTTTGTTCTCTGTTTTTTCCTTCTACCGCCTCTTACTTTAGCTTGCTAAGTTTGGATATATATATTTTTTGTTTCGATTTAAACATAGTTTATTGTTTTGCACTACATTTTTTATTTCTTGTATCATTTAAGAGTTGTAGTATTTACGATTACTTATTTTATATTTTTATTTGTACATATATATTTATTTTACTATTATAAAATTTTATATCTATTTTAATTTTAATTATATTATTTTATATTATTTCATATTTTTATTTTTTCTGAATTTATAAAAAATAACTTCTCTACCAGTTAGGGGTGAGTTGGGTGCTTCTAGATCTCCTCAGGCTTTGCGTATCAGTGAGACTTCTACTGTGAAGAAGTTATTGTTAGTTATAGTATTTATTAGTTTATGTTATGTTGTGTTGTGTTGATTTCTTATATCATTTAAGAGTTGTAGACTCATATCTTATATTAATTGAGGAATTTGTTAGTGTTGAGTTTTCAAACTTTTATATTTCAATACGTAAAAATAAAGATAAAACTACTTTTTATTTTTATATGTCAAACTTTTGTATCTTACTATTAAAAAAACTAATGTAACTTTTTTTGTTAGAAGGTTAGTGTGTATATTGAGCATGAGAGGCATTTTTTTACCTTATATTAAAAGGACGCCTATACAATAACTCATATAGTATAATCATGGACTTATATATGTATATACACACACACACACACACACACACACATTAATGTAAATATTATATTTTAATTTTTTTTGATTATAGGAGAAATATAATATTATGAAAAATGAAGTAAAACATTATAAATTGTTCTAGTGTAAAGCCATGGTACAATATATATATGTATTTTAGAGGAGATAAAAAATATAAGCCTATTTCACCAAAGTCCATGAGACTGATATATGATAATTAACTAGCCTTTACATCACAACTAATTTAGTCTATATTAAAAATAATAAAAATATAGAGGTGGATTGTCATTTATTAGATGAGTGGTTGATTACATAATTTAAAATTTCAATAGACTAACTAGTTAACCTTTTCAGTAAAGTCATTGAGGTTAAAGAATTTTAATCTTTTTGTCAACTTTTAAACACACATATATATATAATCGTAGGGAGTATTGATATTTTTTTAAAGATTAATATTTTTAAGAACTTAGACTAGAACGAGATATAATAAAAAACTAGGAAAGGACCAAACTGACTAGGATCCTATAACACAATCTTCAAACTTAACATTCTAAAGAGAGCCAAAATGAAAAGAACAACTATTGATAAGCTATCATTAAGAAGAAAACTAGAGGATTAAGTCAAATTAGGGGCATAAATTGGGCATCAAATAAAAACAAGCTTAAGGTTGAGGGACCTACCATTTTAAAGCAAGTTCAATGCTCATAATCTTGATCCCTTTTGAAATTATAAGCTCCCTAATCCACAAAAAAATTGTTTTAATAGAATCCTTAAACGCAAATATCCTTATCCTTATCCTGAAAATCTTTTCTATTTCTTTCATTACTTAAAGTATATAGACTATAACTAAGCATTAGTTTAAAATAACTTGAGTCTCCCTTGTGCATAAATATTACTTTCTTAAGCCAAAGTAAGAAACATCGCCAATTTTTTACATAGCTTTGAATTATGCACTTGTTCTAGGAGTGGCTCCATGAAAGTTTAGCATATTGGCAATTTAACAAGAGATGTTCTTAAATGTCTAGAGGTTGGTCGCAAAGTTTGCATAGTAAGTTAGGCAAATAAATGTTCTTTTTTATTTATCCATAGTTTTTAATCTTCCCTTAATTGCTAATTATAGTATGAAAGATGCTTTAAAGAAGTTAGTTTTACATCACATTAATCTCCATCAAGAGGACAAGCTTGGGAGCAATTGTAAAGTTACTCCTTTGTGACCAAAAAAGGTCATAGGTTTGAGCTACAAAAATAAGCTCTTTGTAAAATACAAAGGGAAGGCTGTGTACAATTGATTTCCCTCCCCCAACCCTTTCAAATCGGGGAGCCTTGTGCATTGGGGTTGTTGTTGTTGTTGTTGTCATTATTATATTAATCTCCGTCAGGTAACTTTAATAGATGGAACCCTAAAAAGAGCTACGCAAGATTCATTGGTGAAGTTATCCCTCCTCCATAAGATCCTACCTTCTTCCTTCTAGGTTTGTAATTAGGTACTAGATTCAAGATTATATCAAAGCCTTTATATTTGCAATGCCACTCCCCTTTAGATATAATTTATTTGATCTTAACAGATAGAAGGATATGGTGCTTTAAGCTATCTAACCCCTATAATCTAAATACATGTTTAATATCATTCAAATTGTCAAATTAGAACTAAGTATTCTGTCCATTACCTATTTGACTGCGCGTCGTTACGCTAGTCAAAATAAAATAGCTAGACTAATACTATAGTAGTGGCGAGTCTAGGTCGATCCCACAAAGAGTGTGTGTGAAGTTTATGAAATGAAATTAACCGGTGTTTACACTTAATGGGAGGTTTTGGATTTTTGGAATAAGAAAGATAAAATAAAACTAACTAATAAAAACAAATTAAAGAAAACATGTAAAAAAAATGAAAAAGGTGGGGAATTCGGTAGGGACCCAGTTCTTTGATTCAATCTCGGCCTACACCCTAATTAAGCATATTTTATTAATTTGTTGTTCTTTGACCTCTCCTAGCAACTATTAATCGTGGGTTAATAATTATCCCGAGTTTTCCCTTAGGTTTTGTTTAATCAAGATACGATCGTTAATTAAACCTAACCACCGAACAACCTAGGATACAATCTCTAGATTTAATTAGGCAGTAGCATTACGAATTAGAAAAATCGATTAATCAAGGAAACAACCACATACAATGTGTCATTTAACCTAGGTCATGTTATCCCTAATGATTACGAATCATTAGTTGCTACACGTAAATTTCAACAAAATAATTACGGATTATATTGAAATTCTAGCAATGAGTTTCGCAATTAACGATCCAATGAACGCATTAAAATCATCACTCACAATACCTAATAGGTTCATACACAAATAACCGAATAATAACGAAAATATGATTATCCATACACAAAACTCAAATCAATTAGCATAGGATAGCACATTCAATTTCTAATGAGAGAAAGAAACAACAAAATAATGATAAAATTACTTAACCTGGGTCATTGGCGTCGATATTACCTCCGAACCAGTGTCGGAATGTTTAGCTCTTTATAGGAATTTTCTGAAAAATAGCTTCAACCCCCATCTCAAAGTCCCACTGAAAACTCCTTATTGCTAGCCTTTTACTGTAGCTGATGGGACAATTAAATGTCCCTTCAGCTGGTCCAACGCCACTGTACCGCCTTTGTCTTCATGTCTCCACTGTGCTGCCTATCTGCGTGCTCCAGTCAAGCCTAAATCCACTATCTCCACGATTGCGCTAGCATCCACGCAAATGACACTAGCTCCACGCCTACGCCTTCATTTTCTTCCTCAGCGCGGCACTCTCCCTTCTTTTTTATTTATTGCTCTCTAGTGTAGCTCCTTAATACTGTAGTGTGATGGGACCATTAAAGGCCACTCATCAAAATAAAACCCTTGCTCCCCCATTGCTGTGCGTAATAATGCGTGTTTTATTCCTTATATCATTGATTCTTTTTCTACCCCCTGTGCGTCGTCGTTCTCCCTAGCGTAGATGGACCTGCTGCCTTTTGTAGCGTCTTGTAACTAATTTATTGGACAATTTAATTGCCCCCTCTTAAAACCCTGCCTGCTGTCTCTTTCCATACTGCGTTTTCGTAAACGCACAATGTGCTGCCCCTTGTCTTGATTTTATTCCTGTCTCACGCTACTGTAGCTTGCTGCCTCCTTCTAACAATTTAATTTTGCTCTTCTTCTTTGTCCTATGCGCTGCCGTTTAGCTCCTCTTCTTTCTCGCCTACCTTCAGCTACTTAAACGCAGCGTTGCAGCGTCAACGATGCAACATTCACGCTGCAGCAATGCATTACTTTTTTTATTTTTATTTTTTAAGCAAGCATTTTAAATTCTTCTATTTTGATTTTTATTTTCTTTCTTATTTTTTCTTCTTGCTCCAGAAAGACAAGTAAAAATAAATCTTCAAAAAATGACCAAAATGTAATGCTTTCGACTCACTTTAATTTCTTTGCTCCCAAATTGTACCTAAAATCACATATGAATTAAAGTGAGTATCTTAAGCATTTTTATGTCAATAATTTCTAAGTGTAAATGATTAAAAATATCGACAATTAAACACACATCAATTTCCCCCACACTTAGCTTTTCACCGTCCTCGGGCAAAACATCAAAATTAAGCTCGTTGACCCAAAACATTGACTCAATTTCTATATTTTCAAAGACTATATAATCATAAAAAAGATAAGTAACTTTCAAAAATCATAGCAAGAAATCAACATTTGAAGCTTTTACTCATGATCAATCAACATTCAATATCTTCAAAAACTGAGCAATCTAATGGTAGACTCGAAAAATGTGTTTAATTAAAATATATCCATGAGTACACTCATCACCATTCATGATCATGACAATCCACAACTTTGCATATCAATTCATTTCTCCACCACTAATGTTACATGCAAGATCATGAATTAAAGGACTTTTCAAGGTTGTAATGTGGGAAAAGGTAAGGTGAGGTATATTTGGGTCAAGTAGCATGAAAGTTATCAAAGCTAGTGAAAAAAAACAACACTCATCAAAAATTGGGTACCATCAGCTATGACAAATGCAACGATTACATTTCACAACCTCATTAAGCTCTCACACACAAACCACATGAAGCATATACTAATCCGAAGGAATCACTCATACAATTTATACCAATGAAATCCCAAGAGTGAACTTTCCATGCCAACCTCTACCTCATATTCAACATGCTCAGATAATACATCCATTACAACTCTAGGAAGATGCATAAACAAAAAATAACTTTTCAACACATATGCAATTCCTCCTTGATACAATTATTGTAAACAATTTTTTCTTTTTTTCATTTTATTTTATTTATAAAATTGAAATAAACTACATCAACATGAGAATTTCAATAAGAAGACATAAAAAAAATATCCCAATATTATAACCAACCCTCATATATGTACACCCCCACACTTAGAATTTTGTATATCCACAAACTCAACAATTACAAATGTTCCACTAGCTTTATGACT
>JAOSBM010155960.1:0-11879 GCA_027568955.1 Erythroxylum tenue | reverse complement strand
TAACTCTAAGGTCTTCAAACAATTAACTTTCATTTCTCGTTTCAATCCCGCTGGTATTCTGAACCAGTGTCAATTCGAGGCCTCTTACATTTGTTTGGCTCACCCAAAAATTGCGAAAAAAAAATCAGAGAGACATTAGACATCTTTATCTACAACTTATATGTTTAGAGTTTCTCCAGATTCACACGTTAAACAGCTCAAACAAAATGTACAAAGAGGATCTACGAATGTGTCTCCATTGATAACTTGAACTTTAAAACCCTAGGTTTTGATTTAGCCCCCCAAATCACCATAAAAACGAAATTTCTTCATGTTAATGTGTCATTAGACATCAAAGAACAAAACTCATAATCAAAATCATCAAACCCATACATTTCAATCTAATGGGTTTCATAAGAAGAGAGGAAACTAAGCTTAAATCGATAAAACTAGGTGTCGGGATTGAGACTTACCTTTTTGTACTACCCGAAAGGCTTGATTCTCCTTCTCATCCTTGCTACAAAGGTTGAAAAAGCTTGAGAGCTAGCTCCCATGGGAGGTTTCGCGAAAGAGGGAGGAGGAAGAAGACAAGTTTTGTCTTCTTTCTAACTTAGCTTCTTATATAAGCCTCATTGACCATTAATTACAAAAATGCCACTCTTGTACTAGTTCTTAAACATTCGCTCGTGCAATTTCCTGTGACCACCGAAAAAGTGTCATATATCATTAATTTGATGTCATCAAAACTTATAGTTCACACCGACTATTTATTTCTTGTCGGTGTACGAGTAAATTAGATACCAGGTGTTACACCTTTGGATTATTTCCCTAGCATTTAAATAAGCATTCTTGACTTTTTGTCATCTTCTCTTCTTCCTTCCCTATTATATTTCTAATTATCCCAATTTGGCATTTTTTAGGTTTTCCTTTGATGCATTAGTAACACAAGAATTCTCTATTCTAAAGTCTCCACAAACTAAACCTACTTAATATGAACAAATATATCGTTTTTAAGATTACTTAGTTTTTTATTATTGAGTAATTGTTTTTAAATGAAATAATAATAAATGGAACTACTTATCTAATAAAATTAGTAACATAAACAACACAAGCACAAGAAAAGGAAAAAGAATGAGTACTTAAGAAAGTAAAGAGGAGTAAAAGCAGAGAATATGAAGAGACATAAAAATATGAGTAAGAATTGGAAGTGTTTTATGGCTACATATTCTTATCATGAAGTTAGTTTTGATCAAGAATAAACACGGTAAAAGAACTTTTCCACTCTATCTTAAGTTTTGTGTCTTAGCCCTTCACTTGCCTATCTCAGTGAAATAATGGGTATTTAGGGGGGAAAAAGGCTAGGAAAATTTTAAAGGAAAATACATTAAAAATGAATAGAAAATGATGGGAAAGGAAAGTTAGAATACAAGAGATCATTCATATTAAGCACTGTGAAGGCTAAAGCGGGAGAATTGATATCACACTAAACGAAGACAATTCATAAAATATTTTGATTTAAAATTATAGGCAAATGACTACTTATTAACATACCATGAATTTATAAAAATAAGTATCACCTTTACTTTAATATGTAAATACCATGACTAAGTATAACTAATATCATTAGACCATAAAAACATACCATAATCCCATATAAATAATACCATTCTTCTATACAAAAAAATCATCATAATAAAAATAATAAGTGCTATCTTTAATAATTAAATACCATATCTGAGTAAAAATAATATCATGACTCGGTACAAATAATACCGTCACTTAATATAAACAATACATCTCTATACAAAAATATCAAAATAATAAATTGAAAAGTATCACTTGACTTTAATATTAAAATACCATATTTGAGTAAAGACAATACCATGGTCTATACAAATAATACCATCAATTAATACAAATAATATTATGCCTCCATATGAAAAATAATACTACCATAATAAACAAATAAGTACCATTTTTACTTTAGTATGTAAATACCACATCTAAATACAAACAATACCATGACTCTATACAACCAATATCATGACTTAAAACAAACAAAACCATGGCTTTATAGAACCAATATCATAACTCTAAAAAACAATACCATGACTCCTTATAAACAATACTAATTGTAAAAATATTTCATTTACTATTGTCTATTATAAGATGGTAATTTCTAGAATAATGGAAAAGGCTACGCTTAGGATATTCATTAATGTTATTCCTTATTTCCATTAACACAACATTCCTAGTAAAATATTATAACTGACAAATAAAACAACTTTAGTCAATCATTTCTAAGACCACACCTTCTTTAAAAAAATGCACAACATTTAATAAAATGCCACTACTCTAATAAAGAAATACCACAAGTCTTTAGAAAAATATTTATACTATATATAAAAAATGTCATTAGTGATATTGAAAAAGTACGTTTTCTCAATATAGTATATATCACTACTCTATATTGTAAAATATCACAACCTTATAAAAATTGCCACCAGCATAAAAACTTGATATCCCTTCATTGTTTAGAAAAATTATAAGTACTATTTAGATATAATACTGTCACTTTCATTTTTTTTAAAAAGCCCTTAACCTAATACTTTAGATATGACCAATATATTTTGCAAGTGTTAAACAACTTAAATAAGATATAAAATTATTATTTAAAACAAATAACCCTAACTTGTATACAAATAAATATTTAATTATATTCAAAATATATTACCACCTTATGAAATATTGTTTTAAAAATGTAAAAAGATACCATTCATTTTGCAAATATCACATGGCTAAGATAAAAAAATTTACCAAAATCATATGCAAAAAAATACTGATACTCACAACAAAAATTCTTACTACTTAATGGCTTTCATCAATTTTCATTATAGGTTTTCATCGAGCAACTGCACCTATGGTAGGTTTTAATTAGGAGCATGTTGTACCAAAGTGTGCTACTTAATAGTTTTTCTTATGAAAACTATTTAATACTTTACTGCGTTCATCATATGTTTTCTACTAGAGTATGATTTGGCATACAACTCAGTGCCAAACTATATGTTTTCTATAGTATCAAGGTTTACTGCATGGTTATATTATCAATCATGTTCATAAACATCCTACACGACACTATTTGAGATGACAACTTATTTGACTACATTCTATCCAAATTTTTATATTTTAAAACATATTTAATGTGCATATGAAAAGATAAAAACCAATTAAAAATTCTCTCTGCTCTATAAAATCACCTACATGCTCTTAGTCCAAATATATTACTATTAAAATTCAATCACCAATTGAAAACAAAGTAATCCAATTTAAACCAAGTGATTAGTTCCCCTTTGTTAAATAAATAGCTAATTAAACCAAGCTAGGGTTGTATTTAATTTATACTTTAGGAATTGCCATATTTGTATGGATTCATTTGATTTGAGTTATATTTATATTTCAAACATGTTTTAATTTTGATTTATATACTTCTCTTTTCATGTTGATTTTCGAAGTTGCAATTCTATACTTTTTATTGGTTTAAAATAGTTTGCCTTATGTACATAAATTTAAAGATTATGTAATCTATACTGCTATAAAGATGAGGGGCTAAGAATAGTGGATTAAGGTTCATATTTGTTAATCACTAGAACCAAAGACACTTAACTGGATTAAATTTGAATTAAACTATTGCGTTAATGCTATTTGTTTTTTGGAAGGATTATTACAACCTTATAAAATAGAGAATAATAACTTGGAACACTGATACATGGAATAAGATATGCAAATTTCTAAAATTTTTGAGCCCTTAAAGAATAGTGACCTAGAGAAGTTTAGAAATCTAGGGTGCCTTTGGAAGCATCTGGGCATATTTTTTCCATGTGATAATTAAAGATTCAAAAATCATATGTATCATTTATTAGTGTCAGTCACTTTTGTGGTTAAAATCATATCACTATAACTAGATTGATCCTATGTGGAAATAATAATCATGAACCAGAAATAAAATGCATATGTATAAAATCAATTTATGTATAAGTCAGATCAATAATATGTTAATTTAAGACTTCCTAAAAGATTGCACAATCAAATATAAATTAAAAAAAATCATAAATTTATTTAAAGTGAAGCAATAACATTTTAGATTGAGAGACACAATCATATCGAATAAGTTATAAGTGTTTTTTTAAGATATATTTGATAAAAGAAAAATATCCAACATCAACACTTGCCACTATTGTCTTAAGTATTATCTCTTTGCCTTTGTGATACCTATCCTAGTCAACTTTTTGAATAACAAAGATATTAATTATAAGTAATAGGTATTTGAATGAAAATAGTTGGATATTTTTCATTCAAGGGAAAACACAAAAGTGGATGGAAAATGTTGGGAATTTAAAAGTAAAAGGGATAGGAAAGCTAGAATACAAGAGAACATTTAAATAAAGAAATAAGATGTATTAGAGAGAAAAGACAACTCATCAAATATTTTGAATAAAAAAGGCAAGAAAAGAAAATTCATCCAAACCTAATAACTATAACAATACCATGTCTATATGTAAAAAATATCATCAAATATTGCAAATAAGTACCACGTTGTCTTTAATATGTCAATATCACAAATGAATACCAAAAACAATGATATAACTCCTTATAAAACATATCGTGCCTCTATACAAAAAAAAATCATCTCACATTCAAATAAGTACCACCTTGTCTGTAATTTATCAAAACCATAAATGAGTGTAAAAAATACAATGAATCCTCACAAAAAATACTATTACTCAACCACAACACCATGTATCTATAAACAAATACCATTACATATTAAAATAATTACCACATTATTTTATTAAAGAAAATATCACAAATGAGTACAAAAAAAATATCATAACCTTAAAGACAATATGATGACCCCTTATTAAGAAAACCATGCTTTCGTAAAACAAAATCATCATATATTCAAATAGGTACCATGTCGTCAGTAATATGTTATTACGACAAATGAGTAAAAACAAAACCATTACTTGTTATAGATAATACTATGAATCCTTAATTATAATAACACACCTGCATATAAAAAAATACAATCAAACATTATAAATAAGTATCGTTGTATTTTTGTTAAAGACAATTCCATAAAGGATTACACAAAATACTGTGACTTCTTAAAGACAACCCCATAACTCCTTACAGAAAATACCACACCTCTAAAGAAACTAAGTGCCACCTTACCTATAATATGTCAAAGCTAAAAATGAATATATAAAACACCATAAATTATTTAAAATAATATCATGATCCATTATAAAAAAATATCACACCTTTATAAAAAAATACCATAACATATTAGAAATAAGTAACCATATTATCTGTAACATGTCAATATCATGAATCCTTACAAACATTATCATGATTCCTTACAAATAACGAATATCATTACATTTTGTTGTTTGCACCTTTCTCTAGGTCTTTACCTTACCCTTTCCTCTATCTCCTAACTCCTAGCTCCTAGTCATCCTCCTTGAGCACCTCCATTCTTCACTTCCTATTCAAATCCGTCTTCCCTTTGGTTGGACTTCTAGTCATCTCTACTCCACTTCCTTTCCTGTTATCCTCTCCTCTCCCTCCATGTGTTCTTTCCTACCATGTGTTTTTACCATTTGTAGAATAGTATATTGAATAACCCTCAAAATGTTTCACGTTTTAACTACTTCAAGTAATTTCTGGAAAATAATAACTCTACCTACTCTTTAAATCTTTCCTCTTATAAGTTTCCTCCCTTTACTCCCCCTACCTATGACTTTCCCTCCATCCACTCCAAAAGGTGTTGGACCTACAACCCCTCCCCCTTTTAAGAGCCATTTTCAACTCGCTCTATTAAACCATCATCCCTATATCCTCAACCTACCCACCTTTCCTTATAATTATCATTAAGATACACCTTGTATCTGAGAGGAAAACTAGGACAAGCTAGAAATAAATGGTAGGTGAATCTCTTTTGGTCAAACTCACTTAGTTCCCTCCCTAGAAAAAAAAACCCTGCCATTATGGTTCCCCCCATTAAAGTTTTGAAGGAAGGTTTCATTAAATGGGATACTATTGAGGTTGGTTCTTTCTAGGCAAAAGAGGAAACCTTTAGGCTGAAGGATGTACTTCTAACAAAGGATAACCTTTTTTTTTTAAGTTCACCATAAAAGATTTAACTCAGAAATTTTTGGAAGAGGGCTCCTATAACCTTAATAGAAAACATATACACCTTTAAATGTGGAAATCAAGTATGAGATTTGATTCCATAAAAAAAACTCTTGATATTGCACTACACATGGCTTAAGCTACCTAGCCAGTTACATTATTGCATCAATCTATATAGATGAGGAAAATGCAACTCTCAAGTGTATTGGCTATGTTCTCATTTATATAGTAATTGAGCTAAGGATGAAACTTGCAAACGTTATCTTTTTACTGGGACTTGGCCCCTAATGTCACTTTATCTGAATATTTAGTGAGTCTCCTATTAATAGAGACCCTCACAAGGAATGTAAGGTGAAACTTAAGGAACTATAAGAAAGCTCTTTAAGAAAGGCGACTATATGGAGCTTTTAGGAATTAAGGATAATATAACAAAGGGACCACCAATAATGAGGTATGATCTAACTCAATGAAAATGGAGAAGGAACTTGAATCTTATAAATAAGTTGATATTTTCATAGGTAATGTTACAAATATTGATTAATCACCTCCAATTATACAAATCCTAAACTTACCATGGAAGTTAAAGAGAATAATGAAGAAAACATTACTCATCTTAAGAGAACTACAAATTCAAACTTGTTACGCCTCCTTTCCTTTCCACTAAAGAAAGACTTTAAGCATCAATTTAGGAGAAAAAGCTCAAGGAAAAGAGCAAGGATAAAGGCTCTTTTGGCCATACTTCTTAGCTGTCCTTATTAAGAATGTAAGGGGTTTAATTACCCCAAGGAGCAACTAATGCCTAAAAATCAGTTAAAAACAATAAAGCCCTCTTTTCTTGGGTTATTAGAGATTAAATTGAATAAAAGGAAATGCTAGCAACTTAACGTTATCTCTAAGAATTGGTGTATAATTACTAATTACCAATGCCATCGTTGTGGGAGGATTTTGATTTCCTTTGATCCAAACTCTATAGAGGCTCAGACAATTGCAATATTAGATTAAGTATTGCATATTTATGTCAAGTTCTTAAATAATAATATTGAGATTACTATTTTTGTTATCTATATATTTAATTTCTCCTTTTAAAGGAATTTCTTATGTAATAATCAAAAATATTTTAAGGCATATATTAACAAGCTTTGGATCATTATTAGTGACTTTAACAGTATCCTAAATAGATTAGAGGCTAAAAAGTAACATCATAGTAAGGAATTTGAATGATAACTTTAGTGATTGTGTCAAAGAACTGAAAGTAACTAACTTGAAAAATGATGGATACTTTTATATTTGAAAAAACAAATGTATAATCGAAATATATATATATAGATTTATTTAATAAAGCTTGGATTATTAACTTCCCTGAGTGTAGACAAAATTTTGGTAACCCTGACTTCTTAGATCATTGTCTAACCTTAGAGAGAGATATAAGTCTAGTTATAATAAAGAAATCCCCTTTTTATTTTATAATTATCTTGTAAATGATGAGGATTTGAGGGGGCTTTAATCAAAGGATCCTCATCTAGTTGCTAGGGGACCAACGTTTATACTTGTATGAAAAAATTGGAGGCTATCAAATAAGAGCTTAAATTCCTTAATCTCTAAAAGGGAAATACACCCATTCCTTTCTTTTATAAGTTTTAGTTAACTAAAAGCCATCTAAGAGGAACTATATCTAAAATTTGGTGATCCTAAACTAGTTATTTAAGGAAAGAAACACTAGTAAAATATGAAAAATCTTTTATTGCCTATAATCCGTTTTAAGGAAAAAATATGGAGTCTAGTGGCTTAAAGAAGGAGAAAACCACCTTCTTTCAAAAGATCAATCCTGATCAGGAGGAGCATTAATAAAATAACATCAATCATGAAAGAAAATAGGGAAATAATCCACTCAGGTGCTTTTGACTACTTCTGGGGCCCTTATAATTCCTCATCCCTCTCTTAATGTCTTTCTTGTAGAATCATATCGCTTAAGTTGTTGCAGGCTCCCTCATTTAACCCTTCTCCTTAGAGATGAAGAAAGGGTAGTTTTTGCTTTAAGTCTCTGAAAATTATAGGATGAGATGATTTAATGGGATACTTTTTCAAAAATCCTAGCCCCATATCAAGGATTTTTTGAATGATGCAATATTATCATTCTTTGATAAGGTAGAATATTGAAGGAATTAATCAAAACCTAAATTTTCCTTATCCTTAAGTCTCCATATCATAGCCCCTTCAAATACTATCTTCTCATCCCCTACTACAACATAACTTATAGAATTATTTCTAAACTTGCTGCATAAAAGCTTAAACTAGTTTTAGACTCCTTGGTTAGTGGTTCCCAAGGTGCGTTTATGATAGTAAGTTGATTGGAGATAATTTACCACTAGCGTAAGAGCTCCCGGGGGATGTAGAAGTAAATATTCAAGAAAAGATTGTATGTTAAAGGTGGACTTTAATAAGGCATTTGATTCCATAATTTAGGCATATATTGAACACCTAATGCAATCACTAGCATTCCCTAGAAAATTTATCGCCTATATCCTCCAGTATATAACAACCACTTCTTGTAGGATTATTGTTAATAGTGAATCCACCAAGAAAATTAGAGGTGGTAAAGCCTTAAAACAGACCCTTTGTCCCCCCCTCCCCCCTCCCCTTCCCTTTTTTTCATGTTTTATACATGGAATCCATGACTATGCTGATCACTTACAATATTAATGTAGATAGGAAATTTAAGTTCCATTCCAAATGTAAAGACTTAAGGCCTACCTTTGCTTTTGCAAATGACTATCTTTTATTCTTTAAGGCTTAGGACTATTAATTCTATCTCTTAATGAATGCTCTGAACACATTTAAGCAACTATTGGGTCTTTCTATAAACCTTAACATAAACTTTTTAATTATCTCAGATAGAGCTAACTCTATTAGTCCCTAGCTATTTACTACTTTTGGAATTTATCTTAAATAAACTCCCTATCCATCACTTACATTGGCCTTCCCCTAACTACAATAAAACTAATGTTCAAGGAATGCATCCCTCTTTTAGAGAAAATACAAAGCAAAGTCAATTGCTGGAGTAATATATCTCTGTCCTTTACTGGTAGACTTTAGTTAACAATCTCAACTCTAAATTCCCTACATATATTCTAGTCATCCCATATCTTCCTTTCTAAGAGGCTCTCTAAGGAGATTGATAAAGCCTTGAAGACATTCCTATCATCTGGTAACTTTAATGGAAAGAACTTCGACAAGGTTAGTTGTTTGGAAGTTTGTTCACCAAAAAAATTAATTGGCTTAAGCATCATTCCTATTTTATTAGCTAATAAAACCTTTATAATTGTAAGAATAGGGAGGTTTCTCACTAACAAAGAAGCTCTATAAGTTCAATAGATCTACCTTTACTTCCTTAAGGGGAAAAGCAAGTGGGATATCACACCTATATTAACACATTTATGGTTCATGACACAACTCTGTGGATTGAGACAATCAATTTAGGAATGTTTTAATTATAAAATTAGGAATGAGAGTTAGCCTTTTTATGGCATGACAATTAGAGTAAAGTTGGTCCTTTTAGAGGCACCTTATTATACTAAAGCCTTAGTAATCAAGCCCCTAATCACACCAAGGTCAAGGAATTAATTGAGGATAAAAACAATTATTCTAAAAATTTAGAACTCATCAATATGCTCCCAAACTACAATCCTAGGAAAAAGGAGGAAGAAAATTACATCTAGCTAAAGAATATTGCTAGTAGATTTATTGATGCATCTTGTAGGTATTTTTTGAAACCCTCAACTCTAGTGACTCCTTGGAACATAATTTTTGGTGCAAAAAGTTTCTCCCTACAGTCTTATTTCACCTTTAGCTAATTTTCAAGAAAAGGATTAGGACTAATTATAGGCTCCCTTTCCTAAGCTCCAACACCCTCTATTGCTTATGTGAGGAAGCGCTCGAATCAACTCCTCATCTCTTCCTTTCATGTAACTGTTCAAGCTATATCTAGTCTACAATAAAGAAATCTTTTTATCAGTTATGTATGGTTCTATTATTTATAGAGAATATGTAATCATATTTAAAGCTAAAGAAACCTAAAAGAGACAGGTAAATTTGTTACATAGCACTTAGTTGCACCATATACAACATTTGAAGACATCTTCCACTAAGTTAATTAGATGGATTGAGGATTATCTTTTGATTTAGAATATTTATGACCAATTAGCCCTCTTTTTTTGTGAGTTGGTTCCTATGAAAATTAAGGACTATCTCTTGATTTAGAATGTTTATGATCAATGTAGCCCTTTTTTTTCTTGACTTGGTTCCTATGACAAGCCTAGCTTCTTTTCTTAATGACAAGCTGCTCAATCCTAGAATCTAGCAAGGAAAGTCAATGTTGGCTTTATAATATTTTGTCTGCTATATATATTGCTCTCAGTTATTTGGCTTAACTATTAATCACTAATGGCTAAGCTACTATTTACTTCACCTTTAAGACTTATTGGTTTGACCTTGTGTAACTTTATTTTATTATGGTTCAACCTTACTTCATATAATTCTTTCAATTTTCAAAAAAATATTACTACATTTAACATATTTTAGAATCAAATAAAAAATACCTTTAGTACATACAAATAATATCATAATTATATATAAAATATGATTTTTAATAAATTCTACATTGTTTACGAATATCATATATTATAATTTTGTAAAAATTACATGTTTTAATTTGCCTTTTCAAATTACCAAAAAAAAAATGAAGTCATTGCAAAAATATCTTGTTAATTTTGTGATTTCCATATAATTTAATAAGTAATGGGTAGTAGTAACTAGATGAAAATATTTCTAACTTATTTTATATGATTAGATGTTAAAAATTAGGAGTAGTACATCTATATCAATCAAACGTCCCAACAAAATTTGAGTATGGGAAATTAGGGTGTCATAAATGAACTAGGCCACAATAATGTGAGACACAAAGTTTAATTACAAAACAAAATGTCCTTATTCCTAAGCACTTGCATAAACCTAGTTAATTGATTACTATGCTCTTAAGTCCATAACTTTCATCTTTACATGGCTTTGTTCATCATCCGTATAAGTGATTCACTATCCTTTTCATCACTACGACAAAAAAAATTGACCTTTTCTTTTTTAGCTTTCCTGCTCTCATTAGCTAGGACACATCTTTTATTCTTTATAGTTGACTTTACGACGGATATATTTGTTATACCTGGTATCTAGTTACCCGGTGCATTGAAATGAATCGGTATTTGAAACAAGAAATGAAAGTTAATTGTTTGAAGATTTAGAGTTGGAATTGGATGATGAGTTTTTCTTATGAAATGTTCCAAAAATATGTCATATAGGAGTTGTATAAAGGAAATTTTAATTGGGTAAGTATTTTGTGAGATATGGCTGAATAAGTGAAGGGTGTTGCTAACCTTAGTGATACAGAAGAGACAGAAAGAGGTCAGGCTTATAAAAATCACAATAAATCCAAATTACATCATTTTTTAGCCTTCTTTGGATATGTGATAACCATATGAGTCTATTGAAAATTAAGCTTTGAATCACCTTAATTGGACGTTTAATGAATAAGTTATTAGGTTTGAGACAAGAAGGGTCCAATTCATGACTGAATATTAAGGCTGATTGTAAATGAGAGATTTGGATTCCTTAATGACCGAATTAGAACATGGTCATAAAAGAAGAAATGTGAATTTATG
>JAOSBM010155862.1:0-11889 GCA_027568955.1 Erythroxylum tenue | reverse complement strand
CCTTTTTGAGAGCATATTTTAGGGTGTCACCCGTAGCATTGTAAACGAGGCAGAGTGTTCCCACATCGTAACCACAAGTTTCTTTTAGATCCAGTAAGTACTTGAGAGCCCTTTCATTCTTTCCATCTGAGTTCTTCAATTTGAGAGCCACACGAGCCCTGTCAATGGGTTTCAGGTCTGTGCCCGCATAATCTGGTACGTCTATGACTGGGTTGCCAAACACAGCGTCTCCCATTTCCTAAATTTCTTCTGCTTCTTTTTGTTTATGTGTTTTTGCATTTCATTGCCCAAGTCACCATATGTATATATAGAGGCGCTGTTAGGCTCCAAGGTCATATGTTCACGTGCAAAGATAGATATCATATCACTGTCCCGAACTCCATAAAGCACGTGCAATGCTATAAATGCCAAAATATTCACTACCGAATCTATTTATCAAAATATATTAAGATATTATTCACCGTATCCAAAAGAAAACGACACAACTTAAATTAAATATGTAGATATCATGCATTAGTACAAGAAATACTATGTGCCTGTTTGGTTGAGCTTTTGGAGGTTGAATAAATACTTTTTTTATTGCAAAAGTTTTTTTTAAAGTGAGTGTTTTGCTGTAAAATAAAAAATCATTTTTTTAATAGAAATCACTTTTTTGGTAGCAAAAATACAGCTTTTTAAGAAACTTAATTTTGGAGTTTCTCAAAAAAGTACTTTTCTAGTAGATTTTTTAGACAAATTAATGAGCATATTTTTAGTCTCTTTTGTCCTTATGTTTTACACATAATTCTCACAATACTCGCAAACTCATTTTCACGTTTATCTTGGAAATTATATAATATTATTTGACTTTTTTATATATATTTTAATATTTATTTTTAATATTAGTTTTACTTATGTTATAATCTATATAAAAAATTTGGTTAGATATATTTTTTATTTATGTTTTATATGGATTAAAATTATATAATAATTAATATATTGTGCTTTGCATATTGTTTAATATACTTTAAATAATATTTATGTGAATAAATAATTTTTATTACAAAATAAAAATATAGTTAAAATTAAAAGTGCTTTTTATTTTTATGTTGTCAAACAGTCTACTGTATAAAGCTCTTTTAAAAAAGCGATTTTTTAAATGACAGCCAAACAGTCAACTAACTTTTTAGAAAAATTCTTTTAAAAGAAGTTCTAATAATAAAAACTCTATTGACAAAAACTTTACTAATATAAGCCTATCCAATCAGGCACTACATCTTCCCCCAAAAGCATAAGGCTGTATCATCATAGTTTGGCCATAAATTTCAGTAAGAACCTGACAATAGCTAGTAAATGCCTTATTTTTTAGAGATCGAAACTCATAAGCAAATTATAATGGCATCCGATGGACCTTAAATTCGATTTCAATTGAGTTAAGATTAAGATTAAGATCTAATCTAATTGAGTTTCAAGGATGGTTTTCTTTTTTCTTGTTTAGTGATAAATTTGATTTGAATTAATTTGTAGAAGTAGTATCTTTTTGGGTGTATTTTATAAAATATTGCATTTCAAAGTTATCTTTATCAATATTTTAAAAACAACAGAGAAAATTATCTTCACCAATCAAAAAATTTAAAATTTAATTAAAAAAGACTATTAAATAAAAATTAATTAGTTTATTTTAGTTTATAAAAATTTAATAATTTGCAGTCGATTAATTAATAAACTTATCAATTTTTAACAACAAAAATTATTAAACTAAATCAAGCTAAAAATTTAAAAACTGAACTAATAAAGAAAATATATTCATCAAGATAAATGTGCAATTTATAAGGAGTTTTTTTTATAAGGAGTTTTTTAAGTGTGTTATATAAAGAAAATATATTCATCAAGATAGATATTATTGTGTATATGCATGGACATGTGATATTATAGGCATTTTTAAAAGTGTATTAGTACATCAAGGAGGACATTGACTTGTGTATGACTTATATACACGAGTGTAATCTTAAAGTGTTTCTAAAAGAGCACGCGTGTTTTTTGAAAGATTTTTTAGTAAACACTGATTAAGACACAATTATGGTTTAGGATGTGTTCCTTTTCAAAAGTTAGAGGTGAATATAGGAGCATATTGGTGTGTTAGAGCATAGAGGTATTTTTCATGAAAGATGTGACCAAGAAAATGATCGTGTCACAAACCACATCCATATGTGCAAAAAAGTAGGAGAATACACAGTCTAAAGATAACAACATGCCAACTCGTGTTCCAGGTCGTGTCTGCAACAGTCAACTTAATTAGTAAATATGTTTTTGATATATTACACACTCTAGGATGATTTTCAAAGTGGAGTTTGGTAAGAAACTATACGAGTAGGACTGAACCTACTAGAATTTACAATCACTATAATCATAGACGCATTCACATTGGAGGCAATACGAGTAGGACTGAACCTATATAAGCAAATTAATAATTTAATTAAATATATGTTATATAGGAATAATTCACTTTGAAGCTACTATTCCTTAAATACACCATCGTAATATTTGATTTTACAATCTAATCAATTTGAAAAAGACCTAAAGTTAAGGATTTATCAATAAGTAATGTTGCTCCAATACTTAACCAAAGGGCTACTACAGTACCAATAAAAAGGACAATTGTCGCAACTGGATGCTGAAATGAATTTTGGAATTTATTAACATTCTCTAAAAAAGGGTATTGTCAATAATTCCGCAGGCATTGAAACCATTAAAAGAACACCCAATAACTTATTGGGTATTGTACGAAGTATTTGAAATACGGGAAAGAAATACCATTTAGGCAATATTTTCAAAAAAGTTGTAAATGGATTTGTGGGTTCACCAATCATTGATGGTTTTAGAATAACTAATCCTACATTACATGCAATAATAGATAGAATTACTATTGGAAAATATATAAAAGATCATTGGGGATAAAATCAGTTTATAATAAATAAAAAGTATGATGTTGTCTGCGTCGTTTTCTCTCGAGTGCTAGAATCGTCATGCCCTAGTGCATGCCTCTTCTTGCTAGTCAAGTGTTCGTGCTTCTTCTCGGTTCTTGTTTGAGTTTTCCCTTTTTGTCTTTTGGTAGTGATGGAGCCGGAATTCAATCGATTGTCCCTTAATGACAAGGAGAATGAGGAGTTGGTGGTTCCCGCTGCTGATGTGGGAGGACTGGATATCGACTATAAGCTAAGCCTGGTGGGTCGTTTTATAGGTGAAAGAATGGTTAATTTTGAAGCTATGGAGAGGACATTGCTGAACCTATGGCGGCCGATTAAGGGTGCGTGTATTAAACCGATGGGAGGGAATGGCCTGTATCTTTTCCAGTTTTTTCATGAGGTCGATTTGAGGAAGATGGTTGCAGGGGGATGTTGGAGCTTTAACAATTGCCTTCTGTTAATTCATCACTTACGGGAAGGTGCGAATCTAGAAGACATTGAGTTTCTTTCTGCGGACTTCTGGGTTAGAGTTCATGACCTTCCTCCTGGCTTTGCTTCGGAAACACTAGCTCGAAATCTTGGGAACTTGATGGGTAAGTTTTTGGATTATGATTCGAGCCCTAGGAGGAGCTCTATGACAGACTATATGCGCATTCGAGTTCGTCTGGATATCACCGAACCCCTTATGCGAACTAAGAAAATCAGAAAGGAGGGGGCAATCATTTTGAAGCTTCTTTCAGTTATGAACGTGTTCCTCTCCTTTGCTACCTCTGTGGTATTATCGGACATAGCGATACTAACTGCCCCAAGCTTACGGAGTTACTGGCGGCGGAGCTTCAACGGGATGGAAGGAGGATATCCGTTCGGAGATCCGGGCTCAAAATCGCAATCGCCCAAATCAGTGGCGACGAGATCCCTCCAATCAAGGGAATATCGGATTTCACTCCACGAATCAGGGATTTCAAATCGGGGACTAAATCATGAATCAAGGATTTCCCATAGGTTTAAATGATACTACTACTGTCCTTGTTCCGAAGAAGGAGAATGTGAGCAGGATGTCGGATCTGCGGCCCATTGCTTTATGTAATGTTCTTTACAAGATTATTGCGAAGGTACTGGCTAACAGGCTCAAGCTCATTTAACCCAAACTTATATCTCCCATGCAATCGGCGTTTGTTCCGGGTCGATTAATTTCAGATAATATTATGGTCGCGTTTGAGTTGATTCATTATATGAAGAATAAAAGTCGTGGTGCCAGTGGGGATGTGGCGTTTAAAATCGATATTAGCAAGGCCTATGATAGGGTGGATTGGTGTTACTTGGAGTTTATTTTGCTTCTACTGGGGTTTGATTCTAAATGGGTAGGCTGGATTAAGCTTTGTGTGACTACTGTGAGGTATTCTGTGGCACTTAATGGCAACAATGTGGGGCCTATTAATCCAAATAGGGGGCTACGGCAAGGGGATCCTCTTTCCCCGTATCTCTTTATTTTGTGTGAGGAAGTCCTCTCAGCCCTATTGCTGAAAGCAGAATTGCGTGGTGATATTCATGGTGTACGTATTTGTGAAGGGGCCCTAACCATTTCTCATCTTTTCTTTGCAGATGATAGCTTCTTCTTTTTCAGAGCTTCTACCAGTGAATGTGGAGTGCTCAAGAATATCCTTTCCACTTATGAAGCGACGTCGGGTCAAGCAATCAATCTTCAGAAGTTGGGTATCATGTTCAGTTCTAATACGAAGCAAGATGTTCGACATGCTATCACTCATACTCTGGGGGTTTTTAACCCTATTGATCACAGTCGCTATCTTGGATTACCTTCATTAATTGGGAAGAATAAAAAGCAGGTTTTTGCCTTTCTGAGGGATCGGTTACGCAAAAGGATTACTAGCTAGAAGAACAAGTTTCTTTCCAGACCAAGTAAGGAAATTCTGCTGAAAACAGTTGCCCAAGCCCTTCCTACTTACTGTATGAGTGTTTTCAGGCTCCTTTTGAGTATATACGATGAATTACAAAAGATGATGAATTCCTTTTGGTGGGGCTCTTCGTCGGGTGATCGTGCTAAGATCCATTGGAGTAAATGGTAAAGGTTGTGTGTTCCAAAGAAATTAGGCGGTATGGGTTTCAGAGATTTGAAGTGCTTTAATCTCGCGATGTTGGGTAAGCAGGGTTGGCGTTTTTTAACATATCCTGATTCGTTAGTAAGCCAAGTTTTCAGGGTCAGGTACTTTTCGACCTCGGACTTTCTTCATGCTCGTGAAGGAAGAAACCCCAGTCTCATTTGGAGAAGTATAATATCAGCTAGAAGCATTCTAGAAAAGGGTGTTCGATGGCGTGTGGGTGATAGGGCTTCGATTGGGGTGTTTAAAGACCCTTGGCTTCCTAATGACTCTAATTTCTACGTGCTCTCTAGTCCGCTACAGGGTATGTCTGATATGAAGGTGCGAGAATTGATAGATCCAATAACGCTGAATTGGGATCCTTCTTTGGTAAATGGAATATTGGCTCCTCAAGAAGCGGCGCAAGTTTTCCAAATCCCTATTTCTCCCTCCCGACTGCATGATACTTTTTGTTGGCATTATACTAGGGATGGGGTTTATAATGTGAAGACTGGGTACAGGGTTACTATATCTTTAGTGTCGGAGGCTCACAACTACGTGGTGGAGGGTCCATGGAGTGGCATTTGGGGGGCTCATCTTCCTCCCAAGGTTAAAGATTTTACTTGGCGTATTTTACGTGATTATGTTCCGTGTAAACAACGTATTTTGATGCATGCGGTTAACTTGGACCCTGCATGTTCACGATGTGGAGCGCCGGACACTATCGACCATGTACTGATCACGTGCTCTCATGCTCGCCATGTATGGACATCCTCAGGTATTGTCTTACATAATGATATCATTAAAGACTGTATTGTTCACTGGCTTCGTGTAAGTAGCTTGGAGCTTCGTGGTAAAGCCCTTACCACTTGCTGGAGTTTGTGGTTTCATCGAAATCTATTTTGTTGGCAACAAAAGGATACTTCTCCTTACTCTATTATGGCTTTTGCGGATGATTACATACGAGACTGGAAAGCAGCGAAGCTTACGTTTGGGCAAGTGCAGTTTGCTCCCAATACGTCCAACGTACCTATAGGGTGGCAAAAACCTCCGATTGATTGGGTAAAATGCAATGTTGATGCCTCGGTTGATAAAAGGCAACATCAGTTAGGATTTGGGGCTATTCTTCACGACCATCATGGCAACTTTATGAGGGGGTTTTCGGGTCATCTTCCATCTTGCACCAACGCCACACTTGCTGAAGCCTTGTCGATTAGAGAGGCTTTATCATGGCTTAAACAGCGTAATGTGGACAGTGTTTTGGTAGAGTCTGATTGTTTGGAGGTTATTGAGGGTCTCGCTTCTAGCTTCTCTAATTTTTCGGAGATTGGTTTAGTGTTTTCTGACTGCTAGGGGTTTAAGACACACTTCCAGCAGTTATCCTTCCTATGGACGCCTTGAACTGCTAATAGAGCCGCTCATTCTCTAGCAAGGGTATCTCTATTATATGCAGATCGGTTTACTTGGTCAACGCCACCAAGTTTTCTTTCTTCTGTTCTTCGTTTTGATGTTGCTTCTTTTAGGAGTAGTTTAGAGGAGGCCTAGGTCTGGGTGTATGGGGTAAAGCCTATTGGCTTGGGTTTAGTTTGCCTCTCCTATTTGCTTCTGTGCTGTTTCGTAAAGGTTTAATGTCAAAAAAAAAAAAAGATCATTGGGTCATGCGGGTTCCCCATAATAATTATGACTCATTTATGTAGCCAATTTAGCTCTTAATACAGGACCATTCAAGTCAAGTTTTTTTGTTATTGGGATAGGTGAATTCTTTATAAATTCATCCTCCGAAAGAACTAGAGATGATAATACACACACGACAGAGAGGAGAGGAAAAAAAAAGTAGATACTGCTGTTAGGCTTTGTTGAGCTCTAATACCATGTAGAGAGTAATCACAGACAAGGCAATGAAATAAATATTGTCTCTCTTCTTTTATTCTCTGTAACAAGTTTAAATACAGAAGAACTATTTACATGCATCTAGAAGGTAGGTTATGTAACAATAAATTAAATAGTTATAAACAGGAAATATTATACTCACAAGTGTATGACCGCATAGGTTTATCACTAAGCCAGTAGTAATTAATCCAATTAATTACTAATCAAGGTTAGCGTCTAACAACATTCTTTAACGACCGGATAGTATGAAATAACAACTTTACAAAGACGGAAGCTGGTTAAGGATAATGTATTATTACCTTCCATCATTACAACTCCGGATTATCTTAAGGTATGGTTTAATTGTCAAACCCTATTAGATAACCAACTATGTTACATGTCGATCATTAATAATTGGTGAATGATTTCGAAAATTCTTTTTTCTCATTCGTTCAATTGCTCTGGCTAAGGTCTTGAAACAATCATTAAGATAAATAATAATATAGAGTTCAAACTTATTACTTAGAGTCGATGGATTCCATATTGAATAACCACTTTTTAGTAAAATCAATTTCAAAAAAAATGTTTACAATTACTTATTTCATAAGGACTTTCAAGCCTTGATTTTTTTAACTAAAAATGTATTAAAACCTAAAATTATGAGAGGAACGATATATAATATGGTATTCGAAATTACGATGTGGAAAGAATAATGCAAATCGAATTGTAGTTGGTATTCGTTTTCAGCCAAGTTGTAGGTTTCCATTTGTGAAGACGAGAATAGCACGTGAAACACATATCCCAGGAAAAGTTGGCGGATTTTATCAAAAAATTCAAAACACTCATTGACATGATAAGGTGGCTTGTGACTCTTTTCCTGTAGAACCATCGGACGCAGGTGAAAAACGATGCAAACCAATATTTGTACAGAGTCAGAGACACACTGCAAGGTTCGAATTAGGCACAGCGCTTGCTAGCTGTGGGTAGGGGTGTTCAAAAAAATCTGTGAATTTGTGAATCGGACCTGAACTGAATCTGAAAAATCAGGTTCATAGTTTAGGTTCAGGTTTCTAACTTGTGGTTCTAGATTAATTGAACCTAAACCGAACTTATAGCAGGTTAATCGAACCGAACCTGATTTATAGATTTAGGTTTAAACCTGAAACTGAACCTGAAACACTAAAAAAAACCTTTCATATATTTAGATATAATTTAAGAAAATATTAATAATAATAAATTCACTAGTATTTACTCTATTAATTTTTGAGTAAAAAAAAGAAGAAAAGGAAAAAACTACTTTAAGTATACGTTATTAAACGTTAATCTTGAACATTGCTATTATAAATAACAATTAATGCATAATATTCAATACTTCTACTTCAAATAGTAATTAATATAGGTTTGCGTAATACGTCGTATTACGCAAAAGAAAAAGATTTTTTTATTTCAACTTACCACTCACTTTTTTAGGTAAGACTAAGGTTAAATCCGAGGCATCCAAAGTAGAAATGAGAAAAATTAAAAGGTGTGAAAGTGGTCATCTCAAAATCATGTTCCTCAAAAGTTGCGTTCGTTAAATCCAGGGTATCCAAATAAGAATTAAAACGTGTAAAGTTGGCTGTCTCAAAAATCATGCTTCTAATCCCACGGTATCCAAAGTAGAAATGATAAAAATTAAAAGGTGTAAAAGTAGTTGTCTCAAAAATCATGTCCCAGGTGTCCAAAGCAGAAATGATAAAAATTAAAAGGTGTAAAAGTAGTAGTCTCAAAAATCATGCTCCTCGTTAAATCCCAGGTATCCAAAGTAGAAATGATAAAAATTAAAAGGTGTAAAATTAGTACTCTCAAAAATCATGCTCCTCGTTAAATCCCAGGTATCCAAAGTAGAAATGATAAAAATTAAAAGAAATGCATGTGTAATGTGGGTTTCTCGGGGATCAATTCGTCCATATACTCATATTGATTTTGTTTGTTTGTTAGTTAGTTTGTTTTCCAATTAAAAAAAGAAGACGACAGAAAATCCAGCATATGGCATTGTGAAACATACAAAGGCTGGGTAGTCTTTAAAGAGATGTCCACGGATGCTAATTTAACGTATGTAGTACTACTTTAAAAAAATTCAGATCTAGCATTTAGCTAGCCTAACGGAACCACTAAATTTAGCTATTGAATTATAAATCGACGAGAATCGTGGCTATCATGTAAAATCATCAAATAACTTTCAAAATGGAGGCTACTCCATAGATGTTGTATTCATGCCTATTCGAAATGTGAATCATAGTGTTTATTCTTATGGAAATATGAATAAAAAGCACGAAATACTTTTTCTTGAAATATGAACAAATGGAAGTTTAACTCCTAAAGAAGCACTTTATGAAGCCTCCCAAAATTTGATTGATTGATTTATTCCTTTTCCGCATGCAAAAGAAGAAGATTTAATTTTAGAAAAAAAATCAACACAAGATTACTTTACTCCTTTTTACTGTTCATGACATATTGGCGAATCTAAGGAAAAATAAAAAACAAATAGTATTGAAATATATTTTTATTGCCTAATTAGAATTGATTCACAAGATCTATAATAGCCTAAAAAGGTCCAATATACATATATTGTCGGACCTTTTGAATACTAGTCAAGAAGACCTTATAAAAATTGAACATTTTCGCATAGAAGATATAAAACATAATTAGGCATTAATCTAGGAACATAAAAGCATTTTGCAATTGATTTACCAAAGAATTCATTCTAAATTCATTGGATTTATATTGATTTTCGTCTATTTTTTCTAAAGAAGATGAAAATCAAATTTGAATTTTTACCACAATATTGATATTCACAAAATAAATCAATAATTCAATTAAATAAATGTTATCTAGGGATAATTCACTTTGAAGCGACTATTCCTTAGATACACCGTCGTAATATTTGATTTTACAATCGAATCAAAAGACCTAAAGTTAAGGATTTATCAATAGGTAATGTTGCTCCAATATCTAACCAAAGGGCTACTACAGTACCAATCAAAAAGACAATTGTCGCAACTGGACGCAGAAATGAATTTTGAAATTTATTAACATTCTCCAAAAAGGGTACTGTTACTAATCCCGCAGGCATCGAAACCATTAAAAGAACACCCAATAGCTTATTGGGTATTGTACGAAATATTTGAAATACGGGAAAGAAATACCATTCAGACAATATTTCCAAAGGAGTTGCAAATGGATTTGTGGGTTCACCAATCATTGATGGTTCTAGAACAACCAATCGTACGTTACATGTAATAGTAGCTAGAATTACTATTGGAAAAATATATAAAAGATCATTGGGTCATGCGGGTTCTCCATAATAATTATGACTCATTCCTGTAGCCAATTTAGCTCTTAATACAGGATCATTCAAGTCAGGTTTTTTTGTTATTAAGATAGGTGAATTCTTTATTGATTCATCCTCCGAAGGAACCAGACATGGTAACACACACATGATAGAGAGGAGAGGAAAAAATTAGTAGATACTACCGTTAGGCTTTGTTGAGCTCTAATACCATGTAGAGAGTAATCACAGATAAGGCAATGAAATAAATATTGTCTCTCTTCTTTCATTCTCTGTAATGAGCTTAAATACAGAAGAACTATTTATATGCATCTAGAAGCTAGGTTATGTAACAATAAGTTGTTATAATTGTTAGTAGTGTGCCCTAGGCCAATGGATGTATGTGATTCAAGTATTAACATTATGACTTGTTAATAATATATTATGAGGTATTACTTTTATATATGCATTATTGTCATTTATGTAATGTGATTTACGTTCCATGAATAACATTAGGCTTATGTCATCAAGTATGTGACTTGATAGTAAAACCATAAGCGTTATAACACTATTCTAAATTGTCCCTAGTCGATTCGTATTGGTGGAACAATAATGAATTAAGGCTAGTATGTATTCTGGTTGATGATTACGTTTTACTGATCATGGATATGAGTTATCAAATTAGAAACATAGATATATGTTAGAGAACATATATTGGACCGACCCACAAAGAAAACACTACATGGTTTCTGTTAAGTCAATAAAAATGCATATATTTTAGACTTAACTTTGGTTGATTTGCGAAATTGGTATTCAAAAATTGATGGAATTAATTGTCAAATGTTCACAGATGGCTTTCAATACCATAAAGACGAAAATGGATCAAAAAGAGGAAAAAGATGGAAAGAAATCCAAAAAATTCCGATCTGGCTGAAATTCAAAGATTAGGCGTGGGCACGCCTAAGGATGGAATCCTAAATCTGCAGATTTTTCAGATTTCGTTTTCAATCAAAACACAACCATCCAAGATCATCTCAACCTCTTTTCAAGAAGACTCCTACCGGAATTAGATGTACACCTAATCTAGACAAAAGGAAGACAAGATAAGGGAGAGATTGACATTACATAGGAGATGAATGTTGATTGCCGCAACTTTTAAAAAGAGGGTTTTAGGGTTTGCAAAGATCATCGTGTATTCTCTTCTCTTTAGGCTGCCGCTTCCTCTGTCCTTCATCATCCACATTTCTGAAATTTTCTTGTAATATCTTCTTAGGCTTTTGGTTGGGTGCTGCGCCATCTCCCCATTTGGCTCAATTCTCTGGTTCACGAGTTCTACAATTTCAAGCAGTGGTAACGTAGGTTTAGGGGATTTTTATGGATTTTCTGGTTTTCTTGTCTTTAATTTTCTACACAATTTCACTTGTTATTTTCCTTTCCTCATTAAAGACTAGTTATGAAGACTATTTCTTTTATTATTTTTGTTGATTTCAATTCAAGTATGAGTAGCTAAATTTTCTATTCTTGGTTGAGGGATCCATATTACATGTTATTATGGTGAGATTTTCTGGATATTTTTCATGTTGTTGATGATCATTGGATAATTTCAGATCTGTCTTTTTAATTGAATTTGTTAGTTTCTAGGTGCGCAACTAGGGATTAATTGATTCAA